>JAJTUV010000778.1:105000-222500 GCA_021653895.1 Mastomys natalensis | reverse complement strand
TCCTAGATTTTTTATTTCCTTAAAAGAGAAGAGAAGGGAGAAGGTAAATTGATGGATTATTATTTTATGTAAAGGCCTCAGTGTTCCCTAGTGTGTTTATTCAGATATATCAACATGGCATTATTCTTCATAGCTGCTGGCTTGCTTATATTATGCTCCCTCTGTCTTAACATGTAGAAGAAGAATGAATGTAATAAACATATGCAAGTCTTTTTTGGTAAGTAGAATCCCTAGTGAAAATCAAATAACTTCAAATATAACATATTAATCTTGATCTAATTATGGATGCTTTTAATATAGTATCTCAGATTTTCATAATTACTAGAAAAGAATTTGTGTATATAATATGATACATGTTTCTGCTACAAAGTATTACCGATCTACTCTTTGTAATTCTGAAAGTCAAATACTTTTTGTGGATAATTATAGTAACATTTAATGTGACAATATGCTCAAATTGCCAAAGATAATGCATTCCCCATATCTCTATACACAAAAGAAAAATAAACTATCATGTGCACATCCAAGTATCTTCTTGTTACTGTTAGGAACAAAGGAAGCAGTTGAAGAGTTGGCATAAATCATGCCTTTTGCTTTCAGAGCTCTCTGCCCCACCCAGTCAATAGACAACTTTCAGCAGACAAGTCTTTTAAATAAGTAATTAGTGTTGCCATTCAAGCAGTGAAATGTCAACTGGCCAAGATATGATTGTCTGTATACTTTGTGTGTCTACAGAGACGTCCAGATAGCTTCCTAGCCACAACTCACCAACTAACCAAATAACCAAATAAATAACTAACCAAAGACCATACATGGGCTGGACCTAAGCCCACTGCATTATATATAGCAGATGTAGCTCAGTCTTCATGGGGGTCAATGAAATCTGTTGCTTGCTGGCAGACCCCATTCCCCTAAAGTGGCTGCCTTGTCTGACCTCAGTAGGAGAGGATGTGTCTAATCCTGTAATGACTTATTGTGCCAGGGTGCAGTGATACCCAGGGGCATCCTCCCCCTTCTCAGAGGAAAAGGAGAAAGAGGAACTGCTCTGTGAGGGTGGAATAGGGAGGGAGGAGCTGTGATCGGGATGTAAAGCAAATGAATAAGTAAACTAAATTAGACCCTACTTATATTGTAACCTTTGTTGCTCTTTCCATCCCAGTGTAAAACTTCTGCTATAATAATATGTTCTTGTAACTATGAACACCCTAGATTCTATGTACATGCTACCTCTGTTTCCCTAAAACTAATACATCTATTTATTTAGTAGTGAGGTAAAACCCTGTTCTTGGGGAATGAGGTGGGTGATAGATTGCTTGGAAGACACTTGACCAGAGTTCTAAAGACTAATGAACTTAAACTGAAGGTAATGTTGTGCCTCCAGCCACGTTCTCAAACTTCATTCATGGATCCTCATAATTGAAAGCAGATGTCCAGAAGTACAGATGCTACCAATACTAAACAGGTACCTCACTGGGCTGTCAAACTCCTATCTCAAGGATATCACAAACCTAGGCAGGAAAGACCATAAGAAGATTGTTCTTATTTAGTATTTTAGCCACTACAATTGCTTTTGAATGAGAACGTTGCCTAAAGATATGTTTGAGCGGTAGAGGTTGCTAATGGATGATCCTGTTCTTGTCTGGGACAGAGATCACCCTATCTTGCATTTAGCAAATCAAAAACTCTACAAAGTTATCTTTAATAAGAGAAACAGTCTAATAAAATGATTTAAGTTTGTGTGCTACTAGCATCGTATCTCTTGCAAATAAATGAGTATAATTGGAGTCTCAATTTAAATAGTTTTAAGATTTTGTTTGACTATGGAGATTTTAATGTAAACTTAGTAATGTTTGTTTATGCTTCAAGGCATCAGCAAGCACAATTCTATCCATATTAATACACATGGTTTTTTAGATACAGGCAGCTGTTGACTGCAGCCCAAGAGCTAGCTCTATAAATACAGGAAAAATTTCCTCAATTTATCAATTTAATGGATTTCTAACACTAAAAGACAATGTTTTATATTAACCCATTTTTACTTAAATTTCTCTTTAGATCTTGTCAGTTTTAAACATGTGTATAGTGAAATGAGAAGCTACATTTTCTACCTCAGTTATTTTACATGTTTTTTTACAATTATGAGCCAGATGTAATGAAGCATGCTTGCAGTTCCAGTTTCATTGAAACCTAATGCATGAGGAGCAAAGGTCCAAGGGCAGACTGGTTTTCAGAGCTTGGTAAATGTCAGCAGACACAATTTAGTGAAAACGTATTTCAAAATAGATGTAAAAATTGGGCTATGCATATAGCTCTAAGGCAAAGTGATTGCCATATGGGTGAAGTTCTGGGTTCAATCTCCAATACTGAAAATGTAATGGATACATAAAAACATGCATGTATGCATGTATGTATACATGCATATATCATGCATAATAAAATCGAGGATGATCTAACATTAGGCATATTGCACTTTGATTCATGGCAATCATATACAAGGCCATGGTTTAAATGCAAGCCACATGCCGGGCGGTGGTGGCGCACGCCTTTAATCCCAGCACTTGGGAGGCAGAGGCAGGCGAATTTCTGAGTTTGAGGCCAGCCTGGTCTACGAGTGAGTTCCAGGACAGCCAGGGCTATACAGAGAAACCCTGTCTCGAAAAACCAAAAAAAAAGAAAAAAGAAAAAAAAAAAAAAAGAAAAAAAATGCAAGCCACATGCACATTCACACAAGATTTTATTATATTGGTAGCTATTCTGAAAATATCATTTGAAATTAAGTACTTTGATATGTCTTTAAACAATAATCTTCTAAGTTTGTGTATTTAGTGGCACTATGTTTGATGAAAAATACTTATTTATATCTAAAGAGAAATTAATATATGAGTCAGTATCATTTTACCCTAAGCTCATAGGTTATCACAATTATAATGTAATTTTGTACAATATACAATGTCAGCTCAATAAAAATTTGTTTTGTGTTATTTAACATGACAAAAAACCTTAAATATGAACAAATATGTTACTAGATCAAAAAAATGTTTAACTCTTTCATTTTGATTACAACCTATAGATTATAGCATAACAGTAATATAAAATATAATTATAATTAAAATGTACTTATAAATATTTTTATAACAGTTATGTGTAATAACTAGTAATAGTCAATAAGGAGAAATTAGTTAATAAGAAAATTAGAAATTAGTTAATGAGAAATATATGATGAAATTGAATTTTGCATCAACTAATAATGGGTATCTTCTTAACAATTAATATAAGAAATGAAAGGCGTTAGCCATAAAATTTTAGAAGGAAATAATCATATGAATATTATGGACAAGTCATTAGCAATAAGTGATGTATTTAGTTTCTTCAACTTGATATTGGAAGACAAGGAGAGCTATTTTACTGTGTCTCTATGACAATATAAGATGTAATGTGAGGAGGGCACAGAATTCATTTTCCTGAATCAACCTACCTTAAGACATCACCCTGTTAGAATTCATTCCTCAGGCCAGTTTCACCAAAAGCAAATATCTATGAATAGTAGGGATTTTATGGTCATAGGATCCAGGTATATATGTTAAAAATACTGAAAACTCGGTAGTAAAACAAAATTCTTATTTAAAAATATGCAATAGCAATGGAAGTTCACCAAAGAATATATGACTATTACATAAGAGGTAATACATACATGTTATACAATATTACTATTGAAGGAAGTACAAGTTAAAACTACAATAAAAGGCATATTGAAAACATTATCTCAATTGTGCTGATTATGGTGAATATTGATGAACTTGGAAAAAAAATTACCAATAATAGTACAAAAAGATATGACCACTATAGAAAATTCCATGACAACTGCTTGAAATTTTAACAATCTGCTACTACATGATGCAAAAACTAAATGTCTATCAAGACATGAATAAACAAATTGGGATAAACTTTTGCAATGAATTGATACAATTCACAGGCAAGGTGTATCAGTATGCAGCAACACTGATAGTTCTCCAACATACTAAGGTGAAGGATCTAAAACAGAAGAACAAGTGTTTGGCATATAACATTCTAGAGATACTACCTGAAAGATAAGAGATAGCTTTATATAGATGGAGTAAAGAGACAGAATGATGTGATCAAACTGTACATTTTAACCATATATGGAATAGTGAATGTTATTTCATCCTAATGAAACTAGGTTTCAAATACTATAAACATAAAATAATAAAATGTTTAAAATTTAAGGAAAATGCAACAAACATATCCATGTATATCTGCATGTGTATTTGTTGCATATATATATATTATATATATATATATATATATATATATATATATATGTTCTGAAATTATATACTGTGCAAATGTGTATGTGCATATCAGGACAAAGAGAAATGTTTAGAATTTTTTGCAGGTGCAAGTGCTATAAAGTGTTATAAAGGTTGTATTGAAAAGTCATAGAGGACTAAGCAGAAAATTGGAAGACAACGTCAATTTTTATATTGAAAATAAAAAAGAATAGCTGGGCAATGGCATGTTTAGAGCTGTTCTTTAGAAATTTTTAAGACATGTTGTAGAGATTTGATTATAAAAGATAGTAGAAATGAAGAGATCATTTATGAGGCAATTATTAAAGTACAGAATAGCCTAATAAAACCAAATGTGGTTTAAAGGTAGCGAGAGAGGACAATATGAAAAAAAAAGTATAAATTTTTCTACCCAGATTGGACACATGAAATATGTTACTAATGAAGCAGTAGACATTTAATAGTGTGTTGCAAATGAAACAAGCAAATAAAATAATGTTAAGTCTAAAATAATTGAAAATTGGAAACTTACACTTCAGATTCTATCTTAGGGAGAAAAAAAAAAAAAAAAAAAACAAGTCCCATGCTGAAAATTACGGCAATAAGCTATTGATAAGGCTTGCATTTCTTCAGATTGTGTTCCATGGGAAAGGTGATAACAGAGCCATGTTGAGTTTCACATTGATAGATTAGTGGAGGATAGAAGCAGAAGGCCTAGGGCTCACAAGTGGACCTTAGTGACTTGCTTTCCTGGGAGACACAAAAATTGAATGTAGTACCATGTGCTGCACCTGTAAGCAAGACATTTTGGTAGAGAGTCAAAAGTAAAGAATTTCAAGAAGAGTAAACAACATGGAATGTTGAGCAAATTCTCAGAGTTCTCTACTTGGGAGACCAATGGATTATAATAAATGGAGTTGCCGTCATGATAGGCGGTTATAAACCTCAAAAGTTGGTGCTGAAGACTCAAAATGATTGGAAATATTCAAAGAGAATTGAATACAAACAGTGAAAATAGATGCAGAGAGAACAGAGGGTGACAGAGTGGAAATCGATATTACAGCATCTTAGCTGAGGATGAGCAAGGCTTTATAGATATAAGATAAAACAGAAACCATAAGCTCCCTAACTTCTCTTTGCCTATGAGTAGACTGTATAGCTGATTGTCATGAGAGACAAATATTTCTGGATCATTGGATCATGATCCTGATGTCTGATTTTCACAAAAACCTGTACTGTCTGTCATTTACGTAGAATTGCCTATTACTTTTTTTCTCTTTTATTCTGTTTATTCAGAAAAATTGAAGGTTACTTATAAAGTGTGAACAGTGCAACAGATCATACAGGAAGTAATTAGCCAAAGGTTAACCATGAGGAGACAAAAGAATAAATTGACTTTGAAAAACTTACAAATGTACATCATGGGTGGCTGTCATTACAAGTCACCAAAACAGCAAAGACAGGAGGTGCACCAACTTAGAAAATTCAAAATACTCACAGGAGGGTGAAACAAACGGGTTGCTCGAGTTGGTGCTATAGTTACTCGTGTCATTACTGAACTTCTTCTGGTACTTAGCATGAGGACACAGTTCATGAGAAAGTAGTATTTTCTTTTCTGTTTTTTTTTTTTTTTTAACTTTTATTTATTTATTTATTTATTTATTTATTTATTTATTTTTTTTTTTTTTTTTTAACTTTAACTTTTCTTTTTTTAAATTTATTTAGTTATTTAAATCACATCATAATTACAAAGAACTGACTCCTCTTTGATATGCTGTTGTAGGCTCTTAGGGATAGAAATTTGGACTTTGGGAGGAAAAAAGCCATCCTTCACAGAGCCCAGAGCTAAGACCCTGTTTTTCAGATTATGTGCAGGCTGTCTTTCAGCCAGCATGGAAGACACATTTTGCAGGTCAGTAAGGCTGTAATATTTGGTTTCATTTCACACACCAATTACATGAAGTCATGAATTTATGGTACTAAAAGGAAATATGTGGCCACTAAAGAAGGGAAGATAGCTATGAAGTCAAGCAGGAAAACAATGAAAATACTAAAAATCATTAAGCATGTTACAATGGTTAACATAGATATTTAATACTTTAAACACCCATAATTCCATTTTGACTGAATCTACTTATATCCAGTTTTATTTTATTAAATCATGTATTTTTTTATAATTTGCTTTATTGAAATTATCAATTTAGCTCACAATTAATAAAATGTCTATTAATGTATAATATAATATTGATATATAATCAGTTATTAAAAATTTTCTCCTTAGTAACTCACGTCTTCTTACTGGTTTTCTTACCTCTATAAAGAAATATATAGCCTGTAGTCTTGCCATAGCATTGACCACATTATAATTCAGTTTCACTGGTATGAAGGTCATTGGACATCCTTGAGAATGCAAGATAAGAGAGAACTTACTACCACTCTCTCACATTGAACTTGTTCTAAAAAGCAAAAAGCATTTCAAGACAAGTCACTCATTTTAGAGAAATACACAATACAAGAATGAATGGTTTCTAGTTGGTTTCTCCAATTTTGAAATTGTTTTGTAAACCTTTATACTTTAAAATCATTGGTCCTTTAAAAAAATCAACATTCTTTTCTAGCTAAGTACGTCATTTGTTTACCAATTATTAGCAAAACAATTACCAACAATGATGAATTAAACTGATAACAGGGCAGCAAAAAGTTGGTGATTTTACAGTCTCACTTCAGCTTCTGACCTTCACATATTGAATTCCTTCTGCCTACACTGAATCTCTTTGGAGACAAGCTTTTAAAGAGGAAATTAAGGTTAAGTGGGGTCATAAAAGACATGGCAGGGGCTAAGAAGTAGCAATGATGCTTTTATGAGTGGAAGAAACACCTGAGCACAAAGATGCTCCAACCAGAAGATGAATATGAGCTAGCTAGAGACAAGGTCCAGGAGAAACCAATGTAATTGTTAACTTTACCTTGGCCAACCAGTCTGTAGCTCATCCGTCATATAAGTGAGTGTTATTTCAGCTGTGGTATGATGTGATAGTAACATGACTGACTGTCATGGGGTATAAATTTTAAAATACTCAATACGAATACAGCTATGGACATGTTAAAATGCTATTTGATTTTACTTGGCTCTCTTGTGATCTCTTTGTTTTAAGGGTTATGATATATTTCACATCTGAAAAAATCTAAAATATCAAAAGAAAAAAAACATATTTTATATCCATTACAGTAAAGACTCCTCTGCTTTCTTATTTACCTTCTCCCTGACATAATGTATTTGAGGACTTCATCACATCTTGCCTAGCATATTGAAAAGCACATCTTCATTGGTTTAATTTCCTTCAAGTTTGGCGGATTCTGCCTAATAAATCATAGTGCCCTCAATATGATGCATCACTAAAGAAGAAGAAAGAAGATGTGTTTTAGTCTTTCAAACACAATTCAAATTAGTAGAGATAATATTTCTCATTTATTGTGTATACCTGACCTTCCTTGCTGCATGCTTATATACTTTAGAGAACAAGTTAAAAATGTCTATTCATCTGAGTCTTAAAATGAACTCCTACATCGTTTCTGAGATTTCTTGTATGGTGTGAATCTGAAGTTCATGAATATCTTTCGAAGCTTTATCTTCTAATATAAACCGATCATTCTTTACTTATGATTCATCTATCCTTTAAACCCTTACACTCAGGACATACTGCCTTGCAATATTTCCCCTGTTCTCTTTAAGGAACAAATACGTCTTGAAAGTTTTTGCTTCTGTGCAATGGTGATAGGAAATAGATCTATTTGCATAAATTAATTTTAAGCTAAGACATAGCCAACATTTTAAAGACTGATATTCTATATCCTGTGCCTGTTCTTTAAAAATAATAACATTAATCTAAATTTCAGTAATTTTAGTAACAGGATGTTAAAACCTTGCTGTTTGCCTCATGCTTGATCATTGAAATTCCCTGTGGTTCATACATTTATTAGATATTTTAATACTAGTGCATTCTTTCTTTCCTGTCTATTGTAATATAAAGATTATTGTAAGTTAGTTATAAACTTATTGTTTATCAAGTATTATTCATCCACAAGTATTCTCACAATTTCCCATGTATATTGGGATATTCTATGTAACAGACAGCATATGACAACCAAAGTGCCCAGTAAATTTGTAGATGATCTTTTCAAAATATTACATATAATTTTAGAAACATCTGAAAATACATTTTGTGTTGATTTTCCTGAAATACTATTGTAGGAACTTCATATGAGTCTTTGTGATCACATTTCAAGTTAGATATTTTCAACATTAATTTGCTTTCTTAGACATCTTATTGTCATTATTCTTTATTAGGATGCAGGTTTCTGTCTGAGGACAGAGAGTGGCTTCATCCTTCTATCTGCACATAATACTGATGATATAGTGCAGCTTGATCATTTCTGTCAAAGATAATGCTAATATGGATTTTCTCTCCTACAAATTCATTTTTTCAGTCATTCAACCAACTATTCATTTGTTTACTCATTCATAATTTGCCAGACAATGAATCTATGCAGAAATCCCAAATAGTATATACATATATATATGTGTGTGTGTGTTTATGTATATATACATATATACATGTGTAATAAATTCATGAAATTACATAAACTAATAATATTGATGAAAGTTAAATTGTTGTGGTATATGTACAATAACATTAAAATAATCTAGTCACTTTTCCTCATTTAATTAAATGCTTACTAAGTACTGTTACTTAGTAACACTAAAACAGATGGTGTGTGAATATACATAAGACAAGACATAGAAAGAGTTAATAAGAATAAAGGGAAATTGGGGTTTGTTATGTTTCCTTGCTGTTAACTATAAGCACTATATCTGGGGACTCACACATTGACAGTACAGTGGTTAGATATTTACATGGGCTTCCCTTCCTTGTTGGTGTAAATAGGACAGAGAGGATAATGTGGAATAGGTGACAAACATGTAATTAGATTTGAATTAGTGTTATGTTCCATTATTAGAATGCTTCTGGATCCCTCTTAATTAATTTGAAATATTTTAACTGATAAACATGAGTTCATGTATTATGTTTTAATACTTATATAGAGGGAAAGAGGGAGAAATGGAAAGGTCTATCTATTTATTTATTTGTTTATTTATTGCGCTGCAGTCATCACTGAACTAAGAGAATCTGTATTGATGAGTAATTTGCTTTGTATTGGAGATCCCTATTTACCCCTTCACTTATATCATTTTCTCAATTATGCACACTTACAATAAAAACAAAATCATTTCTGAGTGAATTAGACACATGCCTCTCATTTTTCAAATATTATAATTAAAATATTTAATTAAATCTATTTAATTTTTAAGTGAGAATGTTTTGCCTGCATCTATGCATGGAAACGATGTATATACTTAGTACACAGGACATAAGAAGAAGGTGTCAGCATCAGATAACCTGCATTGGGAGTTATGAATGGTTATGAATCACTGTGTAAGTGCTCAAAATCAATCTGAGTCCTCTGCAAGAACAAGTATGTTTAACCATCAAGACAATTCTGTAGCCCACAACTATGTAGTTTTGCCTACAGTAGTTATGTACCTAAAAATGAAGAGGTTTGGAACAACTGTTTCATTGGATCATGAGTGTTTCATTGGATCAATGAGTGTTTCATTGGATCATGAGTATTGGAACTTTATTCAGACCACTTTTTCATAATTCTGATTGACTTGGAATCAATAGAAATTACATATTAATATCCAGTTGGTACAAGAATGGTGTAAATAGTTTAAGGAAATTTAATTCACTAATGACAGGCGTATTGGATGTTCAGTGGCATGAAATTGCTAGGTAGTTAAAAGGAGAATGTGATGTACAAGTTCTGGAGAAAAGCTTCCTTGTGTTCAAGACCAGAACTGTGTAGTATTTTTAGCCTTGGGCATTGTGTGACATTTTCTTTCATCTAATGTCTGACAGAAGTCTTACACAAAGGAATATAGACAGATCTACCAATAATGATAGTGCACAGAATTTACAGCTGCATTCTAGAACCAGCACACAGGATAACTATATATGGTATCTCAGTTTATGTCATTACTATATAAATCCTTTCTGCTCAAAATATTTTGTAACATTTTCTCTTGAAATCTTTCTGTTTCAGTCCCTCACTTAGTACTTCAACTGGAGTAATGAGGCTTAGGACACATTTGTATCATGCTATCCCTCAAACTTCCTCCATTTGTCTAAAGGAGGACAGTTTTCTACTGCAGATCATCAGACAATATGTATTGACCTCTGCCATTTGATGTGCTTATGACCATGCTTAAGTGCAAAGCTCTGGGTTGCCTACTTTGTTTGGCTTTTTCTTTTTAATTTTCTCTAGCAATACAGTCATCCCTTACTTTATCTTTTCTTTGTTCCCTACCATCTTCACACATAACTCTTTGTTACAGTCAAAAAACAACTAATAACCTTTCTGAATGATATTTTGTTCTCTATTTAATTTTTTAAATGAATTTCTTACATTTTTGCAATACTCCATTGGGCTATTCTTCATTCTTTTTTTCTCATTCACATCTTCAACATTTCTCTGATTTATGATTTAAAAGCTTATAAAATATGACTAAAAGCTGAAATAAATTCACAGAAACTCATACCTTAGCATTAGTTACCTGATCATTTGCAAATACCTTTCCTAAATGTTTGTTTTGTTTTCAGTTGAGGCAAGCTAACATATTATTTTTCTGTAATTTTCTTTTCACTTATAAGATACCATGTTAGCATGAGGACCTTACATGAAACTCCAAGACCCATGTAAAGCTGAATATGGTAGCACATATGTATTTCAAGTTACAATATACAGATGGGAAACAGAGACAGATGAGTCCCCAAGTTCAAGACTCAAGTACCCAAAGATACTTAGGAGCAAACAAAATGCTTTTACTTAAAACAAAATGAAGAAAATGACCCTCTGACCTCCACATGACACCCTGAATACACACACAAACACAAAGAGGGGGGGGACAGACAGACAGACAGACAAGGATTTAGAGAGACAAAGAGAGAGAAAATCACATGTAATTTTTAAATTATTAATGAAATAGAGTTCTCAAATTTTTCTATACATTTCCATTGTTTCTCTCTGTGTTTTTTATTATACAACATGCACACAAAGTTTGCTCTTAATTACAAACATGTATGACCTTCATATATATATGTTTTAAACTTTATATGTTGAGCCATTTAACTAGACCTTGTTTTCATGACCACTACCTTGCCTTTTGAAGCATAGCTTATTAAATATTTGTTAACAGTTTGAAAAGTCTTGTATGTGACCCCTAAAAATTCACAGTTAAAAAGTCCTAACAAGAGTTGAGCCAAGAGAATATAATTTAAAAAGAGAGAAACATTTCCGTGCATAATTAATTCTTTATTAATTCTAATTAATATTTTCTCATTAATATTTTTTCATTGTAGTACAAACTCAGATACTGTCTAGGAAATATGTACATGACCTAGTATTATGACCTCATATTTATTTTTCAAACATGTTAGTCTGTATCCTCCAACAAATAAGCCCTTCATAGACATTCTATTTTCTGCAATAAATCTAATAATATGATTATAGTTGCACAGATAATCTTCTATTCAGGGTTTTATTCATTTCTGATTCATAGTATCTATTATTAAACCAGGTGTTGATGGTTTTGAACAAACTGATTTCTGAATTAACTCTACATTGTGTTCTATAATAACCCTACTTCAGTATTACCATGGGTTGCTCCCAATTTACTTTTAGATAATTAAAGCCTCTCTTTATTTCTTTCCAAGATGTCTGTTTTATTTCCCTGAACACAAGGATGTGATTTCATTCATGTTGCTCCAGGGATCTAAAGTTGATAATCATTTCTCTGCATCTGCCTTCATGGTGTATTCTTGTAATATACATGCCTATACTCTCACCCTTCAGCTTCTTCTCGTTAGCATTCGCTTGTCTACTGATGGATTATGTTTTTGCCACCAGCCTTTCCTTGTTGTTTTCCTATAAAGTCAGTCCTATGCATGAGAACTGTCCTAACCTCCCTAGCAAATGAGATATTTTCCAAAGACTGACTTGTTTACAATGATTTGTTACATATGAATGCATCCGCTTCAGAACTGATGACATCTATAACTATAACATATAAAAACTGGATATATTTCCAGTACCTAGAAAGCAATTTACAAGTTGTTGCAGGAAGAGAAAGAAATCTAGGTCATCAAACAAACATCTGTGCTTATTTATATATTTTTTATTTTCATAAAAAAACTTTTCCTAGTGTAAAGGTTGTGCATTTTGAAAATGAAACCATAGGAAAATGTTTAGATTATTTATATTATTCTGTATACCCTAATGTAGATTTATTTTAAATTCACATAGTTACCAACGATCATACAAGTATGTCTGAGTGTAGACATGAGAATTCTCTTCTAATTTGATTATATTAGTTTATTTTATGTTACATAGAATTTATTTTATCGTGACCACTAGGATTCCTTTCCAAATGCCTACCCTGAACAATAAAATCAGATATTAAAATTTTGAAATATTTGTCAAAATTCTAGAGTTCTGTTTCTTAAGTTAAACTGGTTTGGTTCATAAATTTCTCTAGATCTAATACATTTTAAAAGATTATATATAGTAAGATAAGCAACTATCCTTGAAATATTGAATCACATTTATGATTTATTATGAAAAGCTATGGAAGACAGTTGTCACAGGCAGATAACTTTTATAAAACGTAATTCATTATCTGTTTCAGGTTGTTTTTGACACCTTTTCTTTTCAACCAATATGTAACAAATATAAAGAAAAATCTTAGTCCCTTAGGAAGAGTGCACATTTTGAGATTGTCTAAGAATTTCATCCTACAGAGATGCACAGAGTGCTACCACATGGAGACACCCAGCCCACTGTAGTCTACCACAACCTTCAACATGTAAACATATATTCTATAACATGACATCCTTAAATATATAGCAGTTATGATGTGCTATTCCAAAGTACAAGAATTCTATTTTTTCTTAAATCTTTCTGGTAGGGGGCACTTTGAAGAATTAGATTTTTGGTAAATTCAGATTTTCCTCTCACCTGCTGATTCTTCCTACCATGTTAACTATATCAGGAGCACCTCTAGTACTTTCACATTCTGAGTATGTGTGATGTAGTTTTACTTCCCAGCACCGAAAGAACACAAAATAATCTCTTAAAATTTAAGATCTCCTTTCATCAGCTAGAAGGCTAAGACAGCCAGAGAAATGTCTCTCTGCCTTTACAATTTCAAGCAGCTAAGGACTGTGAGTTCATGAAAAGGAATTTGGGTGTTGGCATTTCCTATCTAGATGCTTTAATGTCAGGCACTGAAGTGCCAAGCATGTCTTTTGCAAGAAGCATCTGAACTCTAAAATGTAAGGAAGATGTGGATGCAAAAACAAACTTAGCTTTTTATAGCGTTCATCAAAATATTTCTTAGTCAAACTGCAAACTATACTGTTTGTTTTTTGCGAAAATACAAACAGGACCAAAACTAAAAATAGCTAGTATTTAAAGAAAACTAAGTAGATTGGCCTAAGTTTAAATAGAGATCCTGGATATAAGGCACACACCTTTAATCCCAGCATACCGGTAATAGGCTGAGGTAGGTGGATATCAGAGTTCAAGGCCAGCCTGGTCTACAGAGCAAGTTCCAGACAGCCAGGGCTACCTGGAGAAACCCAGTCATTTAAAAAAAAATAGTTTTTAAAGTATATGTGTGGTTAAATTTTTAAAATACCAATTTGGTTTTTGTTGTTGTTAGTGTTTAATACAGCTCATGCATCCTCAGAATTCTTACCTGTTGCTCAATGCAGTTATCAATTTAATTTCAGTCAAGAAGAACTAAACATTAGTTACAAAAATCTGTTTATGATCTTCAGTAACAAAAGACATTTCTGAAGCACAAGGCTCTTGAGAGATGTGTGTCAGGTTCCCCAAGTGTTTGAGTTTCTAAAGTCTCCCGGTTGCTGAGTTAACAGGCATGTGGTCTGAACTGAAAATTCACAAATCTGTTTCTAAACCTGATTTGCAGTTTCCATTTGAAACAAAAGTCATGTTTGACCATTTCTCTGAGCACTGAAATAGGTTAAAATGTTTTCTGTGCTCTTCTGTAAATGTCAGTGAAAAATGTCAACTTTGAACCGCGGCACAATGTTTGTTTGTGTGTTTTGTTGCTTTACACACGAGGCTCTCCTTTTAGTGTATTTCTCCCTAAGAGGCAGCGCTTTGTTAATACGGCAGTGTACAATTTTCTGACAAGTGCTGAACCTATGTGAACAAAAACTGGTTCTTATTTATGATGTGTCAAATTACGGTTCTGAGAGTAGACCTTTTAGGTTGCATCTAGCCTTTAATTTGACTGAATTTAAATGGCATAAAATGCCTTTTATTTGGGACTTGGCTGGCATATTATATATCTCATTTCAATGAAAAACATTCACATGCAAATCTGGTTTGTTTGGAGTGAGGACAAATGCAACTATCATGACTGATGAAGGCTTTTGATCACAGTTCTACAAACGGAAACCTAGAAAAAGAAGAGGCTATTTGGACAGGCATCTGCAAGCCCATGAATTATTTACTTCACATTATTCATAAATCTCTTTGAAGAGGAGGTCTTATGAGGTTTTAAGGAGGAGAAAGCATAGTTGTGTTGCCAACTTCAGTGTATGCTCTAAGTGCTGCCGTCGCGGGGAGCACTTGCTTTAAATGTTAAGTCCTCATCAGCCTGGGAAGTGCGTCATAAGCCTGTGCCAGCAAGTCCATCCTGGAGCTCCTAGGAACTTGAATCATGTTTCTCATCTACTTTGTATTTCTTCTTTCAGAGTGCGCTGGGCTGCATGGCAAAGTAAAATAGGAAGGACACCATGGGACGAGGATTCACAGGCAGACTGTAGCTATAGAATAAGCAGTTGCCATTCCAACTTTATAGCAGAACAAACAAACACATGCTCTCACTCCTCCACCCCCAGAACTCTCAGCCCCACCTTGCCTTTGCACTGGAGCCTAAGTTCAAAAAGATTCCCCTTACCTAGAATTTCCAATGAGCGTTGTCGTTCTCAGGAATGGATTTCCCTACTGGTCACACTGATCTAGTTTTACACTCAACTTACTTGTTTGTGAATTTGTTTTCTTTTTTAGCTAGTAAGTTTCTGATAATGGGACTAATGTTAAGGGAGGGATCCATGGCTCCAGATACGTAAGTAGCAGAGGGTGACCTTGTCTGACATCAATGGATGTAGAGGCCCTTGTTCTTGTGGAGGTTTGATACCCAGCGTAGGGGAATCCTGGAGCCGTGGGGCGGGAGTGGGTGAGTGGGTGAGTAGGTGAGAGAGCACCCTCATAGAAGCAAAGGGGAGGAGGGAGAGGATGATGGGATGGTGGAGTTGTGGAGGGGTAACCCGGAAGGGGATATCATTTGAGATGTAAGCAACAGGAATGATAAGGAAAGAAAGAAAGAAAGAAAGAAAGAAAGAAGGAAGGAAGGAAGGAAGGAAGGAAGGAAGGAAGGAAGGAAGGAAGGAAGGAAGAGGAAGGAAGGAAGGAAGAGGAAAAAGGAAAAGGAAAAGGAAAAGGAAAAGAAAAAGAAAAAGAAAAAAAAAGATAAAGAAAAAGAAAGAGAAAAAAGAGAATCTACAAGCAAATTGTTCCCGCATTTCCCAGTGCATGTTACTAAGCTGTTAGATTAACTTCAATCACTCCCAACTTGTGTCCCTTGCATAGAACAATGTTTTGTACTGTATACAGTACAGACAAAGACCTATTAACTTCAGAATCATTTCTGCATTTCTGCATTTGACCCACTGTGGAAAGCTCACCACTAGATTTCTAAGAACACTTTTCTTGTACAAAAAGTTTTGTAATGTCTTTTGGCTGGCCCAGTGGGTGTCCCGGGCTCAGACCTGGTTTTCAATGAGTGGGTGGAGTGCTCATTTATTCATTTTTTATTTTTTTATTTTTATCTTTTTCATATTATATTTTATTTTATTTACATTTTATTCACATTTTATTTTATTTACATTTTATTTACGTTTCAGATGTTATCCCCTTTCCCCACTTCCGCCCACCCAGAAACCTCCTACCCATCCCCCCTCCATCTGCTTCTGTGAGGATATGCCCACCCACCTACCCACGCAGTCCCACCTCCCCGCCCTTGAATTCCCCCACACTGGGGCATCCAGCCTTCACAGGACCAAGGACCTTCTCTCCCACCTGGGAGTGCTCATTTATAATTTGTTCACTTGAACCTCTAAACAATAGTCTATGCTTTAAAATTAATGAACAGCTGCAGTCTGTGATGATGCATTGTTCTTCCTGCCTTCCAGTGTCAACTGTGCAGTATTAGATAATCAATGCCGAGAAGGATGTTAGACAAGATAAACTTTAGGAATATCTTGTCGTTCCAGGTTTCCCTGATTTTCTGAAATGATCCTGGATGGAATTTTAAGTTTAACATAAAATTCAAATGCAAATAATCTAAATAAGTTCAGGCACAGATTGACTACTTAAAAATTCTGACACTTTAGTTTGTCTTCTTTTGCTCCATATACAATGTTTTGGAAAACTATTTAGACTTCACGTGTATTTAATTTATATGTAGAGAATGGTTTATACAATTATGAAGAATAGTATCGGCGCCAAAATTTTTCTGCTGTTAGATATACTGTTGATCCTTAAGTCCGATGAAACAGAATATGGCTGCTGAAAAGCAAGAAGTATGTGTGAAAGGCATCCCCTTTCTTAGATGATCATCTAAAGTTTAAGAAGGCCTGGAGGTCCTTGGTACTGTGAAGGCTTGATGCCCCAGTGTAGGGGAATGCAAGGGTGGGGAGGCAGGAGTGGGTGAATGAGGGAGCACTCTCATAGAAGCAGGGGGAGGGGAAGGGGTTAGGGCGGTTCCAAGGGGGAAACCATGAAAGTGGATAACATTTGAAATGAAAATAAAGAAAATATCCAATAAAAAAATTAAAAATATGATTTCAGTTAAAAAAAAAGAAAAAGAACTCTGTGGATCTCTTCTCTGTGCAACGGTAATACATTTTTCTTAGTAGCTCTACAGCCTCAATTCCTGCATAGTTTGCAACCAGTAGTTTCCGAGCTCAGTGCTCCTATGAATCCTTATATACTAATTCATAGGCATGAAATCTTAAAAAAGAAGCAATAAATTACCCCATTACCTGTGAAATTTGTTAACCTAATCTTGTACACTCTAGGATATGAAAATTATCTATAAAGGCAGCCTGTTTATTTTAAGAATTCATTTTCTATTTGATTAGTGAAATTATCAGTTATTCTGGCCTAGTTATCATTTGAATACAGATTCTAGATCATGCAGGGTGATCATCACGTAATAGCCAGAAAAAGTAGAGCAAAACATATTATTATTAGCATCATTCCATTTACAGACTCATTCCCAAAGTAGAATGGATCAGCTTAATGGTAGCAGGGGGAAAAAGTTTAAGAGTGAATTATAGACTTTACTTTTATGTATTTTATGACAATGTGAATTATTCATATATAAGACTTAGCTGAAAAAATTATCTCTATTGTAAACTTAAGCTCTATATGCTATACATTGTGGTACATAAAATATATATAATGTAACGGTTTTATTAGCCAAAACTATTATGGAAGTGACTCACAGAACAGTAGGATATAATCTCCTCATCTGTGTGCAGCAGTAAGAGGCCCTGGAAATACAAGAAGAAACAATTTGTCAGTATATAATTTACTTGTGCTGATCAAATAACGTCTTGTCCCTTTCTTTAGTGATGTAAGTTCATTGTAAATAACTTTTTAAGTTTGACTTCAAGTTATTTGAATATTATATAAACATACAGTTCATGACATTTGTTCTCATGAGGAATCATGGTTGTTTTGAGTTCATAATTGTTTTTGTAGTGCTTTTATTCCAGATAATTTGTACCACTCCTGAGACAAAAAAGCTCCCATTTCAACTTTACATATAACTTATTTCAAGATGTTTGTAACCTAATTAGCTTCCATATGTAAATGCTAGGGCCTCGTTAATTACATTATAATCATGCTATTTGTAATTACAAGAGCTTTTAGCTGTTTGTGCTACCTCCTGTGTGTTCTGTAATGGAGTTGCAATAACGGACACTATTCAAAATAACTTTTCCCAAGAAGACATTCATCCTGGGTTAGTGATAAAATTCCAAAGAAATTCCTCACAAAGCTGGTGTATAGCAATTTAGTTTTGTCAAATGGAATTTCTGAAAGCAATCTCCAAAGGCTGTTCTCCATTTTATTTCTTCATGACCCAATTAATGTCCCCTGTTGGCTTTTTACCAACCAAGGATAGATATTTGTAAGCTCTTTCACTCCAGATATTTACAATAACAAAGTAATGATCCACATAAAGATAATATTCATAAAATCATATGAATTCCCAGCCATATTAATTATTTAAGATAACCAACATGATATTTGGTACGGGAATCTACATCATTTTCGTCTTTAATTTATTTATGTATATTTTAACATATCACTTTTATACCAACTAAAAAAATGTCTCATGTAGCTGGAGGGCAAAACTCTGGTATATTTACCTAATATTTTTATTTGTTTTGAAATCCAATCATTACCTTCATTGTATCATTATATCATATATTATGTTTCATAGAGAAGATGTAGATATAGGGAATCCCTAAGGGTCTAACATGTGATATTTCTAATGAAATGTTGTCCATTTCTATTATAACATAAACACATACCCTAAAAATAATGTTATATGCAGTATTATGTCAAATTGATTAAGGCACAATAATTCCTACTTACAAAGTATTATGTAGCATAATGAGCTGCAATGTAGCTGATAACTAAAGTTGTATATCATTACCAACTACATCAGCATAAAATCAGAGTTTAAGTAGGAAGTATAAGAACATAGGGAAGATAATAATACTTCCCTATGTACTCTTCAAGACAATTACCCACTAGAAGAAAATATCCGAAGCTCAGTACTTAGCTATTTATAACTAAATAGTTAGTCATGTGATTTCTTTGCCTGTCACTTGCTAAGCTTTCAAATAATTCCATACACCTGTGTTATTAAACCTTAGTTATATTCTATTACAACAGAAACCACCAGACACCTTGATTGAATAGTCTGAAAAACTATCCAATTTTTAAGTCACATTTTAAGTGAAACTTTCATTTGCATTCTGGAAAGGAATAATAATAAATGGTGGCAGGGAGTAACTGCTCTTTGGATTAGGAAATCTTAGTAAATAGTCAGTTAAATATGTGTCCCCTGTTCCTGAGCTTTTTTAGTGTGGATGCTTCAGCTTCAGGGGGTCATGACCCTAATTAGAGAAATGACAGAACTCAACTGAGTAGCTGTGGCTCTTGCATAATAGTCTGGATGTCACCTTTGATCTTGCTCAGTCTCTTCCTTGGGAAGAACTGCCATAGAGCAAGGGAAACAGTTGAATATATGCTTATACATGGAGGACCTTGACTTTGCCTGCTAAAATGATTACCTTTTGGTATCCTGGGGTTTAAATGGGTTACCTGAAACCACATAGAGGCAGATTAAACAGAGTCCTTTTATCTATTCCTAAACATGTACCTCTGTGGCACAGATTCTGCAGAATTAACTCATCATCTAGTAATTAAAAGTTAGGGAACATTGACTTTACATTTCTTGCATGAGTGTTTACTGAACAGAATTGGCCCAATCAGTACCTGGTCCTCAGCTTCATAACTCTTTCATTCTAGTTGTACTTTCTCCAAAATTAATACCTTGCCTAAGACTCAGCCTGATAACTCTTTTTCTTCTGTGTATCTATTTTTTTTTTAATCAGGAACATTGCTCTTTTGTAACCCAACTGATGCTCTATGCTTCAATACATGATTCAATATAGGTAGATATCTCAAGCAAGTATGATAATATTTGTCAACCACTTATCAGTGAGTCTACATATTTACTATAAAACACAATGATTATCTAACTGAAAATCATTGTCACTACTAAAATAGAATATGGAAATTATTTTTTGTTCATGACACTGTTTTAATATTATAATACAAGCTCTGAAAACTTGTTTGTGCATAAAGTTGAAATAGGCAACCTATATCTAGACAGGTGAATACTCATGATGAGAATATTTATATCATACAGTTATGTATCTGTCTCCCTTGTCTTAGAGTGTACCCTGTAACTGGTAAAAGGCACCCTACTCTCAACCGTACATCAGAACTAGGGAACTCTAGTAGCAACCTATTACAACTGTGTCCCAGTGAAGATTGTAAACCAGAAAACTGTGACATGAACTATGCTTTTGTTTTTACTGTTGTGTAAACTTGTGTTCATAGTGACCATAAATATTAAATTCTTAAATGCAATTGTTGATGAATGAAGTTCCACATGCTTAGAATAAGGGGCCACATAGGTCATCTCTAACATTTTTCTACTTTTTTCTACTCAGATTTTTATAAACTCAAAGTTGTTTAGTAAACTTCTTTTAAAAGCATTCAATTATTGAACATTGCTAATATACACAAAAATATATACCATTTGCATGAATAAATTTCTAATATATAAAATGAACCAGTAAAGTTCAAAGTAATTTAGCAATTCACTTGAAATATGGAAATTATATATCTAGAATATAAAAATTGTGAGCATGCTCACTCATTTTGCAAGTTATGTTTTTTAGAAATGTGTTTATAGTCATTTCTTTCATCGAGCAAGTTTCATGTACTTTGAACTCTCTCTCTCTCTCTCTTTCTCTCTCTCCGCCCCCCGCCCCGTGTTCACATCAGTCACTACCGATGATCAAGGTATTAACATAAAATGAAATCTTAAGTTGTAAATTTAGATATGTAAATTAGAAATTAGAGTCTTGGTTTAGTAATACAGTAATAAAGTGACTCTTCAGACAAAGCATAGTTTCTTTATAGAGGTTCAAATGCTGTTTTCATTTCTCAGGGTATTCTTGTTAATATTTGACTAGGGGACTTGAAGGCTTGAATTCAAGCTCTGGATAAACTTGAAACCTTTTCCGAACATGTACTAGGACAAAAGCCACAAGCCTGTGAGGTGTGTGAACAACTTCATAAGAGAGGGAAACTTAGAAACCTACTAGAGTGCCTTAATGAAGTTTGAAGAGACTCCTGAGGAACAAAAGGATTAAATACAGAAGAGATGGTATAAATATTTTATATTGAGATCATGGGTAGAAGCATGTAACTCTACAGAGAAAAATTCATATTTTAAAATGTCTATATATAGTAACACATAAAAATCATGAACACATAAAGAAATAACCATATATTTTACTTAAATATCAAAATATACCCATATAATATTCTTAATACCTTAAAATGGCATCCTGCTATATCTTTCTAGAATAAAAAGGGTTACTTTTGAGTGGAAATTATTAATATTCCATGTCATAATGGTAAAATCAATCAGTCAAAAGCATTCCAATGTCACCTATAAGCTTTCCCATGCCATTACTTGTTTAGAAGCATATAAGCTGAGCTCGTCCTGTGAAGAGTTAACTGATGACATCTTTCTTGCGGTGGCCACATGATGATGGCTAAAGGTAATATGGTGTTGATAAATAGTCATACTTAATACAGAAGTATCCAGCTTTTATTTGGATATTTAAACATGTTCATAGTTTTTATAACCAGATATACCCATATAACCAACATCTCAAAGCCAAAATTTATTTTAAAATCAAACTCAAATAACAGAAAATTATTCATAAGAAAGTTTCTTTTTACAAATTTGTGTAATTTTACAATTATAATTATATTTATGTAATTATATATAATTTTTATAATTAGTAACAATACTTTTATTCTTGTTTAATATTACCATAATAAAATATCAGTATTTAATTCAGATTTCAATGAAATCATATATGTGCATGTTTGTATCAATGTGTTTATGTACAACACTGGATATTTGAAAAAGGACTTTTTAAGTTCATGGATGGACACTTTGGTTCTTTCTTTGAGTAACACTCAAAATGGAGATTGTCCAAGTAATGTACCTAGCAAATGTACCAATTACAAAAAAAAAAAAAAATAACATTTAATGTTTCACTGTTTGATTTGGGTATAATTTCTGCATCCTGTTTTATTAGCTATCAGAAGTTGAATCTAGAAGCTACATCCCATTCAAATCTCTTTGTCACTTTCCTAACTGTAACATGATAAACACAGCTGAGCAATGAGCATAGAGGGTAGACGATGAGGGAGCCCAGTGATTTCAGTCTGGTCCTACACAAAAGGAGCAATAGACAGAAAGCAGAGATCTAAGGAGAATCAGAAGCAGATCCAAACAGCAAGGCTGACCCCAGCAAACCATTTCTGCTAAGTACAGCTAAGCTCCTGAATATCCTTCAGCTTCCCATACAGAAGCTGGAGCCAAATAGTCAAATATAGGAACCCGTTCTGGATATTTATCATCAAATCCTAATAACAGGTTCTATGGTTTTATTTTGACACACAATCAAATAATAATTCTTTTGTGATGTTCTGTGAGAGGGCATAGTATGTCTGCTATTGTCTCTTATAGATACTAATACAAAAGAGTCCATGTTGTCTAATTAAGAACTGACTAGCATTACAGAATGTAGGTTTTCTAATTCTATTATTTCCCATATACATTTTGTTAAAGTAGCTTTTTTTTTCCTTTTTTATTATATATTTTATTTACATTTCAGATGTTATCCCCTCACCCTGTTTCCCCCTACCCCCAACGTATCCCCTCTCCTTCTGCTTCTATGAGGATGTACCACCACTTATCCACTCCCACGTCCCCACCCTCAAATTCTCCCACACTGGGCATCCAGCCTTCACGGGACCAAGGATCTCCTCTCCCACCTATGCACGACAAGGCCATCCTCCCCTACATATACAGATGGAGCTATGGGTCCTCCCCATGTGCTCCCAGGCTGGTGGTTTAGACCCTGGGAGCTCTGGTTGGTTGGTATTGTTGCCTCATGGGGCCACAAACCCTTACAGCTCCTTCAGTCTTCTCACTAACTCCTCCATTGGGAACCCCATGATCAGTTCAATGGTTAGCTATGAGCATTCGCCTCTGTATATGTCAGGCTCTGGCAGACCTCTAAGGAGACAGCTATATCAGGCTCCTGTCAGCATATACATCCTGACATCCACATCAACCTCTACCTTTGGTGACTGCACATGGGATGGATACCCAGGTGGAACAGTCTACAGACAGCCCTCTTTCAGTTTCTGCACCACATTTTGTCTCCATATATAACAAGGACATATGTTCCACTATGTTCATAGCAGCCTTATTTATAATAGCCAGAAGCTGGAAAGAACCCAGATGTCCTCAACAGAGGAATGGATACAGAAAATGTGATACATTTACACAATGGAGTATTACTCAGTTATTAAAAGCAAGGAATTCATGAAATTCTTAGGCAAATGGATGGAACTAGAAAATATCATCCTGAGTGAGGTAATCCAATCACAAAAGAACACACATGGTATGCACTCACTGATAATTGGATATTAGCCCAAAAGCTCAAAATACGCAAGATACAACTCACAGACCACATGAAGCTCATGAAGAAGGAAGACCAAAGTATGGTTGATTCCGTCCTTCTTAGAAGGAGTAACAAAATAATGTAGTTTTTTAATTCTCATTAAATATTTAGTTCCTTGGGTTGGACAGATGGCTCAGTGGTTAAGGCCACTCACTAGCTGCTCTTCCAGAGGTCCTGAGTTCAATTTTCAGCAATCACATGGTGGCTTGTAACCATCTATAGTGGGATCTGATGTCCTCTTCTGCCACATAGGTAGTTTTATGTATATATAGGTCATATACATAAAACAAATAAATAATAAACCTTTTAAAAATATTTACTTCCTCAGAGTTATAACTTGTACAGTATATATTTCTTCATAAAACAATTTCAACATAATTTAGTATATTTTCTTTGTAAAGATATTTTTATTAAGAAAGACAAAATATGAAATGAAAGACTAACATTTTATTTTCGTTCATTAAGAAGTGGTAAGGAATATACATTTCACAACCTTGACCACTCTCCTTTTAAATATGTAATCTTCACCTTTAATATGAATTTGAATAAAACATTGATTGCTTATAAATAGAAAAAATAGTGAAATTAATTAAAGCCCTGTTATTTGACCTCTTAAGATTCTAATAAATTTTAGAAAGACAATTTTAGTGTTCCAAATATGATGGTTATTTAAGGAAAATATCACTTTAATGAAAGCACTACATTAAAGGTGACTAGTGTAGAAAAATGTTTTATGTTAGATGAGAGGGAAGAGGGAGAGGAAAAGACAGAAAGAGAAAGGTGGCTATCTAATACAATTAGGATTGTAATATGTTGAGAGGGTGAAGTTTGCTACTTGCTTTTGGGAGTCATAAATTACATGTACCAGGACTTCCTTTTCTCAAATCTGTACTTTCATTTTTTCTTGTGATTTTCATATCTTCCAGATAGTGTCTTGCTATGTATGTAAGAGCAGATTCATGGCAAGCCTAACCCTCTTGAGTACAGGGATTATAAGTATGTGCCACTATGTTTTACTGTAGTTTCTTTTTTTTTTTTTTTTTAATAAAAGTATATAAGAGTGCCTGGCTATAGATTAAAGTAGTGAGTTCCATTGTAAAACTATTTTGACTTAGTGGATTTAAAATTTATCTATTGTGGAAGCATGGGGAATAGAACTGAGTGAGCTGGGGAGGTCAAGGACACCCAAAGAAGACCTACAGAGTTAGTTTACCTGGACAACAGGGGCTCACAGAGACTGAACTAGCATGCAGAGGCTGCACCTAGGCCCCCTACACATTTGTAGTAGATGTGCAACTTGCTCTTCATGTGGGTTCCCAAACAATTGGAGCAGGATCTCTCTTTGACTCTGCCATGTCCCATCGGATCTTTTTCCCCTACCTGGACTGCTTCGTTGGGCCTAAGCAGAAGAGTCCATGTTGGGACTAGAAGTCTCAAGATGAGGTGATGCCCAAGGGGGATGTGCTTCCACTTCTCTGAGGAGAAGGGGAGGGGACAGTGGAGGAGGATTTGTAAGGGCAGGACTGGGAGAGAGAAGAGAGAAAACGACAGGCTGAGATCTGGATTTAAAGTAAATAAAAATAAGTATACTATTGAGAAAAAGTATTTATCTGAGAGGGCCATGTGGAACTGGTAAAATTGCATTGAAAATTTTATGGCAGACCCAGAAACATTTCTCTCCTCAATTCTCACAGTTTTGTAGTGCTTTGGAAATTCCATTCTTACTGTGTTTCTCTGAGAGTCAACGTCACTATTATCATTACTTATATTTATAATCTACCATTTATATCATAAAGTGGTATTTTTAAATACCATATTGCACAAGATTACCAATATCAGAGCTCTTTATTTAATTTCTCTCAGTATGGTTATATTGTGGATGGAGAAATATCTAATATAAAAATATTAATAGATTCAGGAAATAAGTCTCCTTAGATAGTGTAAAGTCCAACTTCAACAGTTTTTTTTTTTTTTTTTGGTTTTTCAAGACAGGGTTTCTTTGTGTAGCCCGGGCTGTCCTGGAACTCACTCTGTAGACCAGGCTGGCCTTGAACTCAGAAATCTGCCTGCCTCTGCCTTCCAAGTTCTAGGATTAAAGGTGTGTGCCACCACTGCCTGGCAACACTTCTTTATAACAAACAGTACTCCATGTATATTAATTTAAGCATGGAAGGAAGAATTTAAAATGCAAGACAAAACCTATCGAAATATTTCAATATCAAGCTCATTATATAAGAGTAGAAGGATCAATGGTTCTTAACCAAAAACTCTTAATGAACAGTACTCATAGTATTCAGACTTATTTAATGTTACCTTAATAACTTTAATAGTCCATCTTAGGGCATCTCTAAGTCAATTAGCATTATCCACATATTACTAATAAAACATGGCAGCAAATGAGAATGCAATAATTGAAAAAATACAAGAAATACAGTTATGCATTCCATGTATTAAGATACAAAATTTTCCAATCTGTCTATTCTTTCCTTCATAGCATGCTAATAGTCCTGAAATATCATTAGAGTGATCTGTTTTAGAATCATTTCCTTAAATAATTGTTAGATAATACTTTGTCCAAGGACTTCTTTCAATGGCAATAATAAATCAAATTGATAGCATAGTGACTTAATATTTACAATTGATAACATAATGACTTAATATTTACTTTTGGATTATTATAATTTGGAGGACTTAGTCTCCCCAATTAGTATAACTTCTCATAGTTTTTTCTGGACTCATATAGGAAGCTATTTTTGTTCATATTACTTTTAAAATTCTATGCATGTTTTTCATGGTGTAACTTTAATGTACTAATATAGGAAGAACACATAGCATACATAGTCTTATATAAAAATTACTGTGAACAACAGCATTGGTACAGTTATAAGTTGCTACATTCTTTTAGAAGTGAGGAACTTCCATGGCATATCTAAAACTTTTCTCTGGTCAAAACACCTTTAATTCTTTCTTTTCATTTTAACTATTCACAACTAAAATTGCATTTTAAGGTAATTTCCGTCTCTTTTGGGTGGTGTACAATGTGCACTTTACAATTGACTTATAATTGGACTGTGCTGACAGTGGAAAATCTTACAAGTATTGAACATGACATTTATGACAGTATTGCTGTCATCTTGGCTTCTTTTATTGAAAATGCAGAGAATTATAATTGGGCTAACAAGCCTGGTAGCCTGGCCTCTTTCCAATTATACTAACCAGGCTGGTCTAGTATTAGCTGCCTGAACACCCATCGAAACAGACATTTGTTTTCCTTTCTATTTTATTTTAGTATTTTCCCAAGGAACTAGGAATTAATCCTCTCTGCCTTTTATAAGGTTTATTTTCTTAATTTTAGTAAAATTGTTTTTATAACAAATTGCCTGTTAATATTACAAAGTAGATGCTATTTTCTCATTTATTTGTGCATTTAGCATACCATTTTATTTGAATTCATGCCAAAGTGATGAATTTGAGTTTTAAGTAAAAAATTCTTTATTCTCATAAACAAATTGCTGTATTAGTATATTGGAATATTCTATTTGAAAGTTTGGCAAAACTTTAGCAAAACATAAAATAGCATAACTTTAAATATTAAATAAGCCATAAGATGATAATATTCCTTTAGTTACTGCAATTCTAATATTCTCTAAAATTCAACTGAGTTAAAAATCGGGTTTGTTATTGAAAAGCAAATAATAAAAATGGACTGAGCACAGGGTCCCCAATAGGGTCCCCAATGGAGGAGTTAGAGAAAGGACTGAAGGAGCTGAAGGGGTTTGCAACCACATAGGAAGAACAATAATATCAACCAACCAGATCCCTCAGAGCTCCCAGGGACTAAACCACCAACCAAGGAGTACACATGGAGGGACCTATGGTCCAGTTGCATATGTAGCAGAGGATGGCCCTGAAAGGCATCAATGGGAGAAGCCCTTGGTCGTGGTGAGAAGGCTCGATGCCCCATGTGTGTGTGTGTGTGTGTGTGTGTGTGTGTGTTTTGGTGGTGTGTGAGGAAGTAGGAGTGGATGGGTGTGTGGAGGAGTACTCTCATAGGTGCAGTGGAGGGGGGATGGGATAGGCGGTTTCACGGGGTACAGGAACCAGGAAAGGGAATAATATTTGAAATGTAAATAAAGAAAAGACAAAAAGAAAAAAAATGCTAGCAAGGGGGCATGAGAGGCTCCACCCAGCAGTTGATAGAAACAGATGTAGAAACCCGCAGGCAAACATTAGACAGAGATGGAGGGAAGCTGTGTGGAAAAGTTGGCATAGGATTGAGGAACCTGGAAAGAATAGGGATTCTGTAAGAAGACCAACAGTGTCAACTAACTTGGACCCTTGAGTGCTCCCAGATACGGAACCATCAGCCAAAAAGCACACAACGGCTGGATCCTCTGTCCCACACATATGTAGCGGATGTACAGCTCAATCTTCATGTGGGTCCAAAAGAACTAGAAAGAAGGCTACCCTGAATCTGATGCCTGCCTGTGGATCCTAGTCTCCTAACTGGGCCATCTTGTCTGGTGGAAGAGGATGTACCTAGTACTGCGGTGACTTGGGGTTCCAGGGTGGGTTGGTAACCAGGGAGAACCTCCACTTCTCAGATGTAAAGAGAGGGGATGGGGGAGGGGCCGTGTGAGGTAGGAACTGGGAAGGAGGAGCTGAGCTAGGGATGTAAAATGAATATATAAATGAATTAATTAATTAATGGAAAAAAGTAATTCTAGCAGTTCTAACTTTCCATACTCAAATTTAACATTGCTAGTTTTTTTTTTTTTGTATGAAAATAAACCTAGAAATGTGTCCTATGCAAGTAAAATGTTATTACGTTGTCGTATGTATGTCCTCTGTAGTGTCTAAAACTTAAAACTCAGTAAAGGTCCATCCCCTGAACTGGAAACTGCATATTTTCAAACTAGAGAAAGGACTACTTTCAACTCGAATCAAAAGCAAAAATGCACCTGTCCTTAAATTTCCATTTCTGACTCACACGTAATCAAGTAAAGGAATGAAATTCTCAAGATGCACAGTTATGCAGAAAACCGGCTGCCCAGATGAGTTGCATTAGATAAATTACGTAAGGTGGGCTGGACTTTGTGGTAGAGTGCATACTATCAAGTTAACTCATGCCTGAGTCCCTTCACTGAAATGGAGCATCTTAGATACAAATTTTAACGGTGAAATGAAAATACAGTTTCATTATTTCCCCACTTCTCTTCCCCCTCTTACGGGCTCACAGGAGCCTTGTTCACCTACCTCCACCTCAAGTGCATGACCTCTTTCTCATTGACTATAATTTTTAAACCACACACACACACACACACACACACACACACACACACTTGCTTGGTCTGTTTAATGTTTCTTGTAGGCATACAATTTCAGGATGACAGATTTTATTGAACAATGAATTATGAGCATGTGAACCTCATTCCTCATCCTTATTTTTCCTACATTTAGTAATCCTTAGCTATCCATAGTTCTTTTCTGTGGATATGACCCCATGTGGTTTCCCCTCCCATTTTAGCATGCCTATATTGTTATGCTTGTTCAGGTTTGCTTAATCAGTCATATTGCAGAATTATCATCTATGATATTATCTATGCTCCCAGTCACTGATGGAGACTTCTTCTTCTGATTCTTATATTGTCCGTCCCCTCTTTTGAAATGTTTCCTGAGCAGTAATGCAGTTGTACTGTAGACTTAACAACTGAGGTTGAATCCCCTATACTCAGTTATTCTCGACATTGTGACCAGTTGTTCTTTTCTGTAATGATCTCTGTCTGTTGTAAAGTTAAGTTTCTGAAGTCACATTTTCCAAGAATAAAGGAATAATTTGTGTTCTTGAAGCATAGCTACTTAACAAGGTTATTAGAGCTGTATAAATCCAAGTTTCCACATTTATAGGACATGGACAAGAATTGATTCCAGAATCTGTCCAGTATATGACTAGAGTAAAGAAAGTGCTCAAATTACACACTCTTGTGAGTTACATATGATGAGTAGTGTGCCTGTCAATAAATAGTATTAAAGATACTTAAGCAATTTATGTGGATACTATAGAATGATTATTAATTGAAATATAGCATTAAGAAGAGGTTAGAGAAATAAAGTTGTTTGATCCTTAAAAGAAATTTGGTGACTTAAAATTTCCACAAGGCTCCTTTTATTTTTTCTTGTAATAATTCAAGAATCCTATACTAACGTCATATAACAATCAAATTTCTTTTACATGTTACATAGTCTTTCACAAATTTGACTAACGATGTAAGAACGTCTTTGATTTTTCTACCTGATGTCTGTCTCACATCTAATGTGTCTCTTTCTTCTTCTTCTGCAACCTTTCCAGCGGCTGCTTCCAAAAGTAAAGTCAAAGGTGAGGTTTAGTTCTTTCTGCATGGTGTGTGGTGTTTCTAGTTTTGCTCAGTGTTCTGTTGTCTTTTGGATGATAGAATCACTTCTATTGATGATACTATTCTTATGTTTGGTGTATCTTTATACATTTCTTCAAATATAAATATATATCTTATTTAAAGATTTCGTTTCTCATGCATGTTTGTGTTTGCATGATTGTTAGTGTGTATCTCTTTTGCACATTTTTTTATGGATTAAAGTGATTTGGTTCAGGTATATTTGATAAATTTTGGAGTTTTTTGGTGAAAATAGGAAATGGATAAAATATACCATAAAGTAACACTTATAGAATTTTGAAAAATATTGCATGCCTTCATAGAATTATTTGAAAATCAAATATTCCAAAAAATATCCAGTATTAAATCTGGGATTATATTTATTAGTTTTCTTTCATTCTATAGTTGAATTATATTTGTGTCTAAGATATATATGAGAAACAATGTTGTTGGTGAGATCCATTTAGTCAATACCTAAAAGCTTTCCTTGAAAGAACAAAATTTTGACTTAATGTTTTCAAGCATTAATTAGATTGAAAGTGCCCAAATATGTATGATAGAGTAGGATGAAAGTCAAATGTATCTGTTTCATTTTAATATTTCTCAGAGTAGCCTATAATATCTAAACTGCTGTGTGGGATGGAGTATCGCTCCAGGCCAGAGTGCTTTACTAGCAGGCACAAAGCTCTTCATCCAATTCCAAGTGTGAGTGCACACAACTGTTGGGCCATGGGAGGGCCCATGGGCCTGGGACCCTGAGATTGCAGGTGTTTGGCCACGCCCCAGAACCCGGGGCCCTGACCCACAGTCTCCATTTAACCTATAAGTTAAACCTATAAGTTAAGTCACTTAAGACACAGGTATGGGGTGTGACTAAGAGTCCTCTGCCTTGAGATTTACATATTAATGAGGCCATGGGCCATAGCTAATTAAATTTTCCCCTCCCTAGCTCCTCTTGTCTCCCACTCGCCAATATAAGGGACCTGCTTTGGGCATTTGCCCAGGGAGTGCACATCATCCAGATCCAACTTTCCAATCATGGATAATAAAGCTACTTCTTAGAAACTCGGTCTATGTGTCTTCTCGGGCCTACTTCCAGCATCTGGGACTCTAGACCTTTTCATCTATGAGGGAACCACCACTGCGGGAGGGGGGGGGAAGCCCTGGTCCCAGGACTCCTGCAGCACTCCGCCTCCCTCACGACATTGATCTGCGATATCTCACGGGCCCAGGCCCAGGGGCCAGGGCCCCATCCCACCCCAGGCCCACTCCCCGCACGTGTTCTTTTTTCCTTTTTTTTAACCCACACACAACGCAAAGACAAAACAAAACAAACACACCCCCTTATTTTCTTAAATGCTGACTCTAGTTTATTTAAACTTTGAATTGAGGTTCTCATTCTCAAGTTTAACAGTTAGGTGTAACATCATTAAAAATTCCTTCCTGTGATTACGGTCAAGTAAGTTTTGAAACTATTTTTCTGAAGACTCATTCATTTATAGAATTCTATGGATATCATGCCTTATCCTACTTTCTTGTCCCAATAAATGGGGCAAAGGAATTAATGACGTTACTCATATGATTTTCTAGCAGGTGTGTGAATAATAACAACAAACATTCATAATCCAATAAAATGAATGCTTATGAGTTTAGTTTATACATTTATAAGCATTATGCATTTATATAACAAAAGGCTAAAAATATGCTTTTAAGAATGATTAATTAAAGCCGGGCAGTGGTGGCGCAAGCCTTTAATCCCAGCACTTGGAAGGCAGAGGCAGGCGGATTTCTGAGTTCAAGGTCAGCCTTGTCTACAGAGTGAGTTCCAGGACAGCCAAGGCTACACAGAGAAACCCTGTCTCAAAAAAAAAAAAAAAAAAAAAAAAAGAATGAGTAATTAAGGCAATTTATAGTAGTGTTTAACTCAAATAGTAGAACACATAAGTAGTATTGGTTATTGATGAAAGGGTTAGTATTATCTCATGGCACCCCATGACTAAGTTCTCAGCATAAAGATTTATTTATAGCATGAGCACAAAGGGGGAATGAATAAGTGGCAAAGATAGAAAATAGAGGACCAAAGAGAAGAGCAAGGGAACAAAGGAGAACCGTCAAGGGTATTTATTAAGAATGGGCAACTGAGGACTGCCTCTGGATAGAGAGAAGACAGATGTGATGACAGAAAAATGGTAGTTTGTAAAGGTAAAAGGGGAAAGCCTATGTTAGGATGACCTATGTTAATTTGATTGGGCACATTCATCAGGGCTGTCAAGTGGAGCTAGCTGTAAGAAGGCAATGTAATGGTTTTTCCGCAAGGCAGACAGCATGAGGGAGGACGTAAGGCCTTCCACATACATGTTTCCCATGCTCGAGCTGACTTGGGTCCCTTCAGTGATGATGAGACCTTGAACAGCATGGATCATGAAATGGTTTTTGAAAATGGACAAGATATGCACAGGCAATAGAGTGTAGACACTAAAGGTTATTGTAACAAAAGGTATGGAATCAAGAATGTGAACAGTATATTTTAGTACAGGAAAAACTTATTTTGAGTTATGCATTGTGTGCTTAAGAAATTACAGGAACATAAATTTGAAGGAAACACAATAAGAAGTTGAATGATCAGGGGCAATCATTACCCTAATAAAACTGTAGTACTAATTACCTCTATAATGATTAATAATTCTAAAGGATAACTGGAGTTATTGTACAAAAGATAGAAAGCTTTGACCCAAGAGTAGACACCCATAGCTGAGAAACATGGCTGTCCATCACACTACACAGTTGCTGCTGTTTCATAATGCAGGCATATTTCTGTGCTTACGTTAATGATTTATCTTCTTGATTGTTCTGCACTAGCCATTTTGTTTCCATCTCCTCCCTCCACTTCTCTACAACGCTGCAACACTGTGCCCATGTTTGAGTATATAAGATGTTACCAATATCAAAAAATGATAATTGCTAGAATGAACTATAATTTAGTCCTAGTAATTTATTTCTTACCATTGTTTAAGAAAGAAGTACATTTTGCTTACATTAAAGCTTTAAATATCGCATTATATTAAAAATACAAACACAAATGGAAATGGAAATACTGCCAGCATCTTATTTCTGTCCCCTATTACACCACTCAGAATAATACTTTTTGATCCCAGGAAGGAAAAAGAAACCTGTAAATTAGAACTACTGATAACAGGAAGAAGACATTTTTTTTTTTAAAGAATGAAATATTTGTCCTCAGAGTGGACTCTTAAGCACATTCTCCATCTAGAATGGGTACCTTTTGTCACAATTGTTACACATTTAGCAAGGATAGCACACATAGTGATATCTTCAAAAAGGTCAATGAGATAGACCTCACACCCACAAAACATCAATAGCTCACTTGAAAGTACACATCTGTTTTGAATCCTGAAGAATCTCTTGACAGAAGTTGGTATGGAAGCTTGGGAATCAGGTCAGTGACTGCTGATAGCACCTGATTTCACAGAGTGCCAAAGTACCACCTGTAACGATGAAATTTCTTCTTCAACAATTCTACTCTACAATAATTATAAAAAAAAAAATCTGTTAAATGTTTTCTGGACAATGCCAGCATTCTTTTAAATAAGTCTAAAGACATACATTAAATGACAATATATGACAGAAGTGCTCCAAAAAGGTAGACATACTTGAAGACAGCCACACAAAACTCTCCTCTGTCCTACTACGTACAAATACATACCTGTGCACATATGAACATGTGCACAAATTAGAATACACACATGTACACTTATGAAGATGTATACAAACTAAAAAACACAGACACAGAGAAAGAGAAGAGAGAGAATGAGAGAACAAACATAGAACTGGAATCAGGCAACAAAGGGACAAATTACAAGACTAAAGAGATAAAATGATCCGATAACTCAGTTCTTTTTACTTTCTATAGCAATATTTTTTTGTGTTGATTTAATAAGAAAAGTCTAAGAAAAGAAAAAAGATCAAAGCAGGAACTTCCAAAGTCAGAATGTGGAAGAACATTAATGACTTTAGGTCCTGTGTCCTAATGCATTTCTGAAGCTATATTTTATTCCTGTATTGGGGATGGATATGACTTTTTTGTTTAAGCTTTTTGGAAAAGTTTCTCTTGTTCACATTCATAGCTGCCAATTAATATAATTAACTGTCGTTAAAGTACCTTAATGTTCTCTTTTCTGATATCTCATCTCCATGTTGAGTATTTCCAACGTTGAATATTAAAAACTATTTTTTATTTTATCTTGCAAAACAGAATTTGCCACATCTCCCGATAACAGCAGTATCTGCCTACTTTCCGAATTTTAAATGATTTGCAACAACTTTCACCTCCCCTCCCCTATAGTTCTCATAGGCATTTAGTTATCAAATTGTCCTGATTCTGTCCCCACAGTAGCTTTTATGTGAATCTCTCGGTCTTCAAAACATTCATTCCTCTGAGCTTGCCTGGAGTTGTTTTTAACTAGTTTCCTGCTTCATTCTCAACCCAGTACAGTCTACTCTGCATTTGTATATCATACTGAATTTTAAATAAGATCATCATCATGTTGTCATTGAGGAAGATGGAGAAAAACAGCACCCTGGCGTACTCTTGAAATGTTTTGGTGTAAAATAATTTTTGCCTTACTAATGAGTTATAGAATTAGACTAAATTTATTTAAAATTAATATTCTTTCATAATTTTACAATTTTTAATCATCTTAATTTAGCAAAAATATTTTTAGTTTTCAATCTATTTTTTCTATTCAAAATTTGGCAACAATTTATGCCATTTAAAGCACATCAGTGTTTGGTATTGTTTTCAAAGTCAGTGCCTTGACTCTTAGCATCACATTATCATTACAAAATGCTTAGCTGAAAATTAACATAATTATTCTGAATTTGAATAAGAATTAAAACATAAAGCAGAGTTCTTAACTACCTAAATTACAATGTATTTAGTGTTCAAAAGTGGAATCAACACTAAGATTGGGAGTATTTGGAATATTCATTATTAAGATAGATTGATAATCTTAGTCAATATACATGTATTTAAATATCATATGCAAATAATATTAATATTTAAAGCTAAACTAAAGGGGATATAAGAAGTTAAACTTTAGATGTTACTTTGAAGTGCTTATGGTTTAGCTTAGATGAAGCATCAATATTTTATTTTGTGTTTTAAGGGAATTAAAGTAGTTAAGACATTCATTTTCAAGACAAACATAGATTGAATCCTGTTTTTACAATGTACAAGATATGGTGACTTGAAATTTGTTCTAAGTTTTTGTAATAGACATTTGCAGAAACTATCTTGGGTCATCTAATAAAAGGGATTAATGGTGACTATGGTACCACTCAATAAATTTTATTTATATTATTACTATTATCACTATCTCTGTGGGAAACAAATATGTAAACATAGTTGAAGACATGCTTTAAAAATATTTTGAGTATCAGTTGAATTTCATTGTAATGGTGACACTCATATTGTTGCCATAATAATAAATAAAGATGAGTACAAAATATACAATGTAATAAATATTACAACTAATAAATTTAACTCAAGGAGAAGTTCATTATTAGAAAGCTATTATAGAGTGATTATATAGCACCTAAATTATAGAATTATCTTGTTTCATTATCAGTAAGGGAAAATATCGAGGAAGAACTTAAAGGGGGAAATATACTTCCCTAATTCTACAGAAACTATGCTTAATTTTAAATAAAATGAACTCTGAGTTTCAAAATCTTCATCAGGAATTACTAATCAATAAGCAACTTTTGAAACTTATGTTTATTTATCCTTTATAAGGCTGAGGTACAAATGAAGAAAATAAACACATGTAAATAAGTAGTAAGTTTCAGGAACTTTTATTCACCAAGGACTCCAGGCAGAAGACTTTGAAGTGCTACCTCCTACAAGATTGTTTGCTTCATCTACATTCCAGTTCATCTTACTTCTTTAAAATAGTTATTAAAGAATACACTATACACAATGGGGAAATGATTTCTATAAGGATATAATTTTTACTGAGTACTAAATTGTTTCAACAATTAGAAATTGAAAATAATAGTTATAAGAACTTATCCTTCACATGGGTTTTCCCACTAAACCTTTTGTATCTTTTAATTAAGTCAAGCTTACACAGACTACTGAGATAGATGGATTCTTGATCTTTGTAAACTGTGAAAATAAAAGCCAGGATTTAAGACACTTGTTAAAGGTCACAAGAGATTGAGACAGGACAAAGATGCCAAAAGTGATATGCTAACTATAGACTTCAAATGGTAATTGGCTAAAAATTTTAATGAGAAAATGCTAATTATCACTCAAGTTTTCCTAAATATTATTTAATATTCCTATTAGTCTATATTTACCCAGATACAAGTAGAATCGAAAGTGATGATGGGTTATTTAGCATAACACTCTAAATGGGATAGTTTCAGAGAATATATTCTTCATGTAGATTCTGCTATTGATGTTAATGTGAGTATATGTTTCTCTCTGAGTGTATGTGTGTATGGAGGACTGCATAAAATCTGTGTACCACATGCATGCCTGATAATCAGTAGTAGAAAAGATAGTGTCAAATCCCTGAAACTGGAGTCTTATATACTTGTAAGTTGTCTTATAGATGCTGGAAATCAATTCTGGGTTCTCTGGAAAAACAGCAAGTCTTCTTAACCACTGAATCATTTCTCCAGCTCTTCCATATATTTTTCATTTATCATTCTGTTTTTATTCTATTTTCTAGATGCCTCATTCACTTACTTTATGATAATTATGATGAGAAATTAAGAAGGCAATTTCACAATTAGATGAGAAATGTTCTAGAAACACCTCAAGCATGGATAATGTGAAATGTTAAGCTCAGAGAATCAAAGTGTATACACATGAAAAATTAATCATAGGTTGACTCAAAGGGTCAAAAAATAAACAATTCAAGTTGATTTTTAAAGTGCAACTTCATTCAATTTGGTTTGTTTTGATTTCTTGCTGCGTGGAGATTTTGACATATATTTCTTCTCTGGTGTTTCTCATTTATTTCTGTTGTGTAACTGTACTGTTCATGTTGCTCAATACAAATTAGTCTGGCTCCTGAAAGATAGAGCCCTCCAGGTAGCCATTCCATTTGCAAGTCTAAAACAATATTATATTGCACAGGAGTTAATGGTGCTATTATTCCTCATCTTTTCTGTTTTTGAACAAATACAAACCTGAGCTTCCCTGTACAGTGCTGAAGCAACTGAATTCGACACACACTAAGACATAACTTTATACAGCAATTATAAGTTTAATCGTTTTTCTTTATACTCTCATGAAAACCATAAACAAATCATTATAAAACCTTTTGATGTAGTCTAAACAGGTCTCAACTTAAAAGACATGATCTACTATTGGTCAATTTCAGCTAGATCATGTCATTCTATTATGCTAAAATTGATATTGCATAATTTACAGCTGCCACGTGTAGGTTTAGAAAGTCTGCAATTAAAATCCTGTGCTTTGTGTAGTTTTTAAGTTAATATGTTTATAAACAGAAATAGTCTGTAAAGAGAATGGACACCATGATCAGCCTATAACAGTTATTTGCGGATTTTTAGCAACATTTAGAAAACAATGTTGTAAGGTCAAAAGTTAAATTACACTAAAAATAAATGCTGTTTTACACTTTAAATTTAACAAAGTGATGGTTATATATTTTAGAGGAAATAATTTTACAAAGTGTCATACTATATTTATCACTAGTAAAGCACCTTGTTATAAGCCATGAAGAAGGTTGTTCTGCCTAACTTCTAGTATTTGATCTTTTATTTACTCTCCTTCAGTCATCTGTAAAATAGAGATAAACTTATCAACACAGTTCACTTTATAGATGTATCCTGGTGCAGAAGAATGCATGAATTTTTTAAAACAGGTAACCAGAGAGAAATAAATGGGACATAATCACTGAGACAAAAGCCTGAGGCTCAGTATTGAATAAAATATGGCCTCTGAATTGTGTTCATATCACAAGCTCATATACATGGTAGAGTTTATAATAATAAAATACTTTTCATGCTTTTACTTACTAAATACCCTAAGCAAGGGAGCTAATATGTTCTTTAATTTGGTGACTTTGTATTAAAATCTTTCTTGATGCATTTTAGTCCATTCATGCCAACATATGTAAATTTCATACATTCTAAGCAATAACAATTTATGTCTCACAATAAGAATAGAAAAGCTTATCAAACATAACCAGAGCTTGAGAAAAGACTGAAAAGCCAATAACTGAGTTTTTAGGTAGAACAATGAAGAGTTTAGAAGATGGGAAATACTAACAAGAAGCTAAAAGATGGACCATAACACAAGTAATGAAGGCATTTCCTGAAAAGACAAATGATCCTTCATTAATTTAGATGTTCTTTGATGATTAATAAATCTGCATGAAGAACTCACTATTGGATTTAGTGAGAGGAACTGATAATGCTGAAAGACCTTAGGGGAATTCATAGGTTATTTGTTTAAAAATAATAATTTAACAATTTAACAACTCTGAAACAATGTTACAAATATTCAATGAAATTTATTTTTAGGGACCTATAATTCAGTAAGTGGAACTTGTGGACCACTTTCGGAGGAAGTATTACTCATGAACTATTATGGATGGGTATAAAAAATTTCCCCAGAGCTATTGCAAAAATGTGTTAGTCACCAACCTATGACATTATTGAAAGGTGATGAAAGTTATGAGAAGTTTTTGAAGTGGTTAGGAAATGAACACTGCCATGCATCTGTGTTGATGGGCTTTAGAGAAATTCATCATATCTTTTTTTTTTAAATCATCTTACTATCTGAGCATCATAAATAGGTTGTGTAAATATAAATAATTGATCTAAGATTAACTGTGATATAAGATTGAGGGGAAAAAACAGAAGGCAACTTAAGGAGTTATAATTAAGTACTTGCTTTCTGTAAGTTTTCTCCAATTCTGATGTGTTAGTTTTGTTTTATCTTATTTTATTTTCGTGCTATTTTTTAGAAGTCTGTTTTTTCTCTAATGAGAGGCAAATAACAATCTGGGTGGGAAGGGCAGTAGTGAGAATTTGGAGAAGGAACAGAAACTGAATTCAGGATACATTATGAAAATATTTTTAATAAAAGGTTAAAATTTTTATATGAAAATAAATTACTTGTGAATAAATAAAATAATGCAACTATTTAAATTTTTCATAAAATGCAAGTTGAATTTATTGCAATGAACAGATTGTTAGACAGTACTTTTATTTTAAAACACAATATAACTTCTAATCAAAGCATTAGCCAGGAATAAAGCACTTGAAAAAAGTTTAGCAAATTGTTTAAATATGAATATAGAAATCGGCTACACTGTGAGACATCTATTATTGGTAATTTTACAAACAACAAAAGGAGACCATGAAACAAGAATATTAACATATGGATTTTTATGATACAATGCTGTGACATGTCATATTCCAGGCTGTATTTATCACAATTAATGTTTTCCCTTGAGATGCTGAGAATCCAATGTAAAGGACAGATATGGGATGCAATATTAAACAGGTAGCCTATAAAAATGATCTAACACCTTCAGCCAGTTTTACCCCTGAAACAAATGCATTATGAATTACATTGTTACGTGAAATGAAATAGACAAATATAGTTGCTATCAGGGATCAATAACTTAAAGGAACACCATTAATTACAAGTACTTTTAGCTGATCGCATTTCATTTCCTAAGGAATTTGATAGACAAGTCTATGAATTCTTTGGTATTTGTAACTATAGTAAACTTTTTATTCACTTGACATCACGGAGTAGTTTCATCTTCAATAGTTAAACTGACATTTGTGTTTTCCACTGGCTTGCTTTACCTCCGTGTGTGACATAATAAAATTTAGCCTGACAGTTTCAGTAAAATACATGAACTCTTTGTTGCAGTATGCAGATGAAATAACTTATATTTTTCAACAGTAGTTCCAAAGTATTGCTTAAGTGACCAGTTATTTCAACGTAACGTAAATAATGTTTTTTCTTATATGGGGGCTTTAGCTTTTTTGCTTTACATTGATAGCCAACATTATCATTCTCTTCTTCTTCTTGTTTTTCTTATGACTGTAATCGTAGCACACTCATCAACCTCTTCTTGTATGTCTTTAACCCACTCTTGGTCTGCCCTCTGACTGTTCCACATTCCATACCTTCCCCAGCCCTCCCTGGTCTCCAAGAGGATGACTGGAGGACCCCTGCCTATCCCACCACTTTCTGGGGCCTCAATTTTCTTGAGGGTTAGGTGCATCTTCTCTTACTGAGTGAGGACCCAGCAGTCCTCTGCTATATATGTCTTGGAGGTTTCATATCAGTTGATGTATGGTGCCTGGTTGGTGACTCAGCATCTGGATGATCTCAGGAGTTCAGGTTAGTTGAGACTGCTGGTCCTCCTACAGGATCTCCCTCCTCCTCAGGCTCTTCCAGCTTTTCCCTAATTCAATCACAAGGTGTCACCAGCTGTTCATTGGTTGGGTGTAAATAGCTTAATCTGACTCTTTCAGCTGCTTGTTTGGCTTTTCAGAGGGCAGTCATTCTAGGCTACTGTTTTCATATTACTGAGTTTTCACACTCATTTCAGAGTCTCTACAACATGATCCACCACAATTCACTACCCTTTGCTTGCACAAAGGATTCCATTACACCACTTACATCAAGGAATCTAGACCTAACTTCCTTCTCTCTGACTGATTCTTAACATGTGTACTAATAGGTAAGCCTCCATTTCAAGGAATGTCTTCATTTAGAACTCAGCTCTGTACTCACATGATCTGACATCGATATCCTTAACAGTCCAAATAAACATTGGTCTTATTGTCCAGAAAGCCGTTATCTTTACTCTTTATCTAAATGGACAGACCCTGTTTTTATACATGGGATTGAAATGAATCATGCTATGAGCTTTAATTTGACACAGATGTTTAGATTACTTGATAATAAAAACAATGAAATTCTATACCCATTTGACTTCCACATCTAAGATATTTTGATATGTTCTTCAGTTTCAACATAGTGAGATTGATCTTCAACCAACATTGTCCCTGTTTCTTTCTGAAACCTCTGTGTAATTGCAAAGTGCATTAGGACAGTGTCACTTGTTCCTGTCTTAGATGATTTATTTCACCCTACAGGAGAAAAACAAAAATAGAATGACTCTTGTCATGTCATTGCCAAATACAAACTTATGTTACTTATTTTAAAATCCCTCTCTTTATATTATATTATACTATATTCTATTATACTATATTATATTATATCTTATCAAAAATCAAATAAGATGCTAGGTTTTCATTTGGCTTATTATTTTTCTCTTCCAGTCTCTTAAAAATTAAACTAAGACCAAAGGACATACAACCTATTTCAATTTAAAAATAATTAAAAATTACTAAGGCAGTATTTGTATAACATATAGTAAACATATGGAAAACATATAGTGAACTTGTTAATCTATCCAAAAGTCTCAGTAAATTACCATGGAACTACTAGATGGTTGTAAGTTACATGTGTGTTAAGTACTTTTGCTAAACAGAAGTCAAACTAGAGCATTTGATTTTCTTACCAGTATCTAGCATTTTCAGTCCACATTTCTGGATGGCAGAATGCAAGGATATTCATTGTCATTTTCATGATCTAAAATAAGTCTTTTCGTTTATTGTGTCACTGTGTTTTCCTTCTTAAAGGCCCTGAATATTTACTAGAATTAACATTAAGAGTGTGGTTTCTATGCCTACATACAGGCATTTACCTGCAGCAATCAGCTTTTACATTCAGTGAGTGGATTTCACCTTAGAAAGCATGATATAGATTTTATGCAGCCATCTCTTTCTGCATACATTAACCTTTCCTTAGACCTGATAACAAAAGGTACTACAAAAAAAAATATTCTCCATAGGTCAGTGACTACAGTAATCAGCATGTTGCTAACTCCTCAGTCTCTATCACCTAAAAGCACAATAAAATCCAACAAAGGATACATGATGAATTAAATAGAACTGATCTGTCACTGACGTCAATCTTAAAGCATGTCCTATGATTTTTAATGATAGTATTACTGACAGCAATAACTTATAATAAATTAAATACATAGAGGACTCATGAAATATACTTTTGCAAACAGATCTACAGGAATAATATTAATTCATTTAATAACTCTTATGTATGTCTTAGATATTCTATAAACAGAGTTTATCTTTTCCACGCTAAAGAATTACTATTCACAAATGGAATTCTATTGATTGAGTTAGCAATCTTGTGATAATCTTCCTTATGAAGATAAATGGATATCTGTGGTGCAAATATAGACCTCCTGATGGAGCTTATTATGATATACACTCTGTATCATTTGCAATGTATACTTACCTAGCTTGGTACTTAATGTGTAGTCCAGGTTGACACAGGATTCTTCCCACCTCATGCTTCTGAGTGCTAGGATTCCAGGTTTGAGCCATCAAGCCTGGCAAGACCACGACTTCAGTGCCTACCCCACACCCACATTTTACCCTTTGTTTTATTTATGAGACATATTTTTCTCAGATTATTTGCATCAGACTGCTCATTCTATACATGTTTCATTATGTGTTTTTTCTGTAGTGCAGTTGCACTTTTCATAAATCTACCTATTTCTGTAAACTTATGGACTGAACATTTCACATTACCCTCTGGGTAGTTTATGTAAATAACAATAATAAAAAAAACCCGGAGGCTTCATTCTTGTTCCCAGTGGTATCCCACTGACCCTTTTTCAGCTTGAAAAGGTTCTGTCTATTACTGATTTTTTCCCCCTTCCCACTGGCAGTTTTCCATCCTACTGTGCTTCTTCATCTGATTTCCTGACTCTTCCTTGACTTAAGAATTAATTATTGAAATGTATCAGATGCACTCTGAACATGTCAGTATATCTGCTTGGGTTTACTAAGAAATGGCGCTTTGCAGCTCATCGATATCAGAGCTGAATTTCAAGCAGTATGCTTTCCACACATCCTTTGTATGGGCAACACAGAACATAATGCACCTGATCTTTACTATCTCTGAGAAGGTGGATGCTGTAGAAGGCCATTTGTCTTTATCATCTTAAAGCAGAATGTTTACCTTTGCATCTAGAGCTCTTCTTCTTCCGACCCCTCTTTTTAAAAATTGCATTGAAACTTTAGCAAACAGCTTTTTTTTTTTTTTTTTTTTTTTTTACAGAGCTAGAAGAGACTTGTAGAAGCTGTCTCTATACTTCTGCTTCCAAAATGGCCCTTGGCTAATTTAATCTGTCCAATTCAGACGGTTATTGATCTTTGTATAAAAAGAATTCACAAGCTCCCTCTGTATTCGCTAGAATATTCTACAAGCCTTATCCTAACAAACTCAGATTCAGGAATTCACACACTGAATAGCAAATGTCAGGTTAAGAGTGAAGCACTTTAAACAAATAGATTAAAATATTTCGGAAAGAGGTTCGAAAACATTTCTGCATGATAGTTATGAACAAAAAAAAATGGTGGCTTAAGTCACACTATCTGATTTTCAAAGGATAGTAAAAAATGCAGAGATAACTGAGGTTGCAGCATGACTCATTAACTTGCTTCTTCATCTGATTTCCTGACTCTTCCTAGATGACTAAATAATTAGTAGTCATGTATTCTCTGTCGAGCTCTGCTTCAGGTGTTCCTAGTTTGTTTAAGTGCACAAGTAACTAAAGAAAACAAAATCTCCATGGTAATGAGCATATACTGTACAGATGATATATACACTTAGAGCTATTAACACAAAGAAAGAATTTACAGAAGGGAGCTGGGTCAAGTCTGGAAATGAGAAGAATGATATTTTGGGTAGAATTACCAAAACAAGGCATTATTGAGAAGGTGACACTTGTTCGAAATGAAGGTAACACTTGAACAGCCCCAATGATGAAGAAAAGATCGATGAAAGTAAGGAATCAGCACAGTGAAAGATGTAGAGGCAAGAGGAGGCTTGGAATGATTAAGATGTGAGGAGTCTGCTTGCATGGAGCTCAGGGAGGCAGAAAAGAAATAATAGAAGCAATGCGAGAATAGATGCAATGAGAAATGTTGCAGGATCTGTTGCACAGGGCTGACCAGATGTCATGGGCATCATGAGTCCAGGGCATCAGTTTTGCTCCTGTGTAGCATATACATGCACACAAATACACACACACAGGGGAGAGAGGGAGGGAGGGAGGGAGAGAGAGAGAGAGAGAGAGAGAGAGAGAGAGAGAGAGAGAGAGAGAGAGAGAGAGAAAGAGAGAGAGAGGGAGAGAGAGGAGAATGAAGAATACTTACTTTGACTTTGACTTTTAATCATGTGCTTCTGTGAGAGGAAACTCCATTTGATATGAATGGAGGGCCAATAAAAATTTATTGTAGAATGCTAGCCAAAAGAAGAGAAGGAAAAGAGTCAACCACTTCATTGAGATTTTGGCCTATACCAAATGACATATCCCCCAAAGGCATGCCATTTTCCATTAACTAGGGTAGAGAAGACTGTAAGAAATGAAGTACAGGGGCCAAATATAACTAGATGGTAGAATATAATGAGGTCTTCAGAAATTCTCAGAATGCCTCTACTCACAAAAATTATACAAAGTTATATATATGAGACAACACACCTTTTATATCTAATATCTGTAGCCAATTTAAAATGCCACATAATAAATGTTGTATAATGCATAGTGTAGACAGTATTTATATAAATATTTATGTGTGATTCAATATATATATAAGATTCATATTAATATACAATGGGATATGTTATATCCTGATTAAGAAAACTGTTTTTTTAACTCAAATGAAAAGATTATTTAATTTTCTTTCCTCTACATACATTGTACTTCAATTTTAAATCATTAAATTTTAAAATTATTTAACTGTTTATTCAAGACAATTTATCATGAATTTAGACTGAAGGATCAAATTATAGAGCTCTAGGAAAATGTTCTTTTACAATACTCAAGCTAACTTCCAAATAAAATTATTGAAAGGTAACAATTACTTAATTAAAATTCTCCTAAGAATTTTGAGTGATCTTTCTTTAATAGTTATTATATTGATATTAACTATTATAATAGTTTAATTTTAAATATTTAATAGTTACTATTTTAACAATAACAATGGATAGTTAAAATTTTATCCTCCCTAATACATTTTAAATACTTTTATAAATTAAAATACTTCAGGAAGAAAATATCATTTAATGCAATTCTGAGAACCTAGCAGGCATATAGAATTGTTAATTTAAATTAATGAAATTTTCAAAACTAATGTCTGTGTCTTATGTATTCAAATTTTGAAATTGTATATTCTGCATACCTACAAATTAATAAATTGATTTCTTCTAATTGGTTTTAATACATTATTTATAATAAAATCATGGAGATGAATCCGTGGATAAAATTTAATTCTGTGAAAACATGAGAAACTGAGTTAAACATCCTCAGAAACTACACTATAAAGAAACACAGGTCAGGTCACAGGCTCCTCTGACTGAGAGAGAGGAAAGGTGAGTAGGAAAAGATGTTCAGGAGGGGTTGTTGACTGACACCTTAGCTGCAGGTACAGTAAGAGAACCATTGACAGAAGATAATATAGCACACGACTGAGCTGGAAACACAATGACCCTCTTTGGTCTCTCTGCACAGGTATGGACGCAAGCACAAACACACAGCAAAACACATACACACACACACACATTGCATACAAATATAATAATAATCAATAATAATTTTTGTTTAAAATGAATGGTTAATATGAAACTAATTTGGAATGTATATCCGTTATTTTATTTTTTTGCTGTAACCATGGAAACTTATAAACAATGGATTTGGTTTTGCACTCATGGCTCTAATAAAATATAAATCTATCACCATCATAGAAGAGAGACATTGCAGTGAGCAACAGGCATCGGGTAAGGGGCATCTAATAGTTCATTTCTCAGACTGAAAGCAAGAATCTAAGAGTATGAAGTTGAAATGGCCATAGTCTTTAAACTCTTAAAATAAGACTTGGTTACCTCCTTTTATCTATCAAGGCCACACCTCCTGAGTCTTCCAAAAACATACATGTATTTCCAAATTAGACAGAATTTCATGAATGCAACTAGGACATTATTACCACCCCTCTCTGATACTCATGGAACTCCATATTTTATTCTGCTATGGTGAATCCACAAATAACACCGAAGAATGGCCCTTAAGGGCTCATATATTTGAATCCATGATTCTCAGTTGGTGGAACTGTTCTAGAAGAATTAAAAGCTATGTCTTTGTTAGAAGAGGTGAATCACTGGAGGCAGGCTTGGAGGTTTCCAAAGATTCCATGACTCCTCCTCTCTCTCTCTCTCTCTCTCTCTCTCTCTCTCTCTCTCTCTCTCTCTCTCTCTCTCTCTGTCTTTCTCTTTCCTTAAACACCCTCCCTCCCAGATTCCCTTCCCTCGTTCCCTTCCCCACTCCCTCCCTCTCTCCCTCCCTTTGCCCGCCCTTCCTCTCTGTTTCCTGTTTATGAACTAAGATACATGCTCTCAGCTGTCTTTGCTCTGCCAACATGGACCTTATGCCTATAAAGCCATAAGCTAAATTAAACTCTTTCCCTTACAATGCATTAATCACAGTAGTTTTTATACATGGATCAAAAATTAATTACATTTTCAATAGTGTAAGTACCATAGATAACTATTTTATTTTTTACGAAGTTGTGAGATAATTGCTTCCTAAATTTGAGACATAAGGGCAGTAAATCCTGTGTTTTCAGGCTACTTGTGAATAGATGCTAAATAATGATTCATGTTCATTTTACATAAAAAATCATACCGCTCACCGTTTTAAAGACTTGTCTAATAAGGTCTTAGTCTTTACTTAGAAACGATACTTTCAGTAAACTGATTTAAAATGGTTGGGATGGCTGACAAAGTTCAGGGTATATTGAAGAACACAGAAAAAGGAATGGCCTAAAGTCACAACACCAACAGAATAAAAACCAAAACCAGGCCTTTCAACATATAATATTGGCTTCAACTATTTGAAATGTAACAAAACATTATAAATTTATGAAAATGTATAAACTTATTTAATCATAAGTAGTCATCAAATCAGATTGTTAATTGCTATCATAATAAAGTTGATGCCAGCTTCCTGTTTTAACTGTTTGTTTCTCATTTTGGTTTGTTGAAAAATATTGCTTGTAGTCAGGAAAGGTTGCAAACATATTTAATCCTTTCTCTTGGGAGGCAGAAGCAGGTAACTTTCTGTGAGTTTGAGACCATCGTGACCTATATAATGAATTTCAGGCAATCCAGGATGTATAATAGTAAAACAATTAAAATGCTGACAAATTATATGCTGGTGGATGCTAGAAAAGGATCTCATATCAGTAGGAAAAGAAATGGATATATTGGAAATCTTTTATATAAACTAATTTTCTTTGTAATCTGATTCAAATGCCATTTGAATCCAAGGAATCTAAACCATTTTTTTTTAAAAATTTTGCTATAATCTGAAACATCTTTTCTGTATTTGAAAAGTACATGTGTGTGAAACACCATATGAACTATTTGCCTTCCAGAACTCCTCTCTTCTCTTTCAATAGAATACATTTTTTACATAGGTTTGTTTTCTCTATTAAACAATTAAGAAAATTTACTTCTACATATAAAAATATTTGTCTTTCTATTCTATTATCAATAGGTTTCAATATTGGTAGATTTTAAAGAAAAAACACTATGCAGTTCACTTATATTCTTACAATCAATTTTACCTTATTGGTACCCGGATAGTCACTGGGGAACAACAACAACAAAGGCAGCATTGCTAAATAAATATCCAAGCAGGCAATGTAGCCTAAATTTCCTTGTATCTCCTTTCCAGTCAATTTACCTCTCTACCCAAGTTTCTGACCGGTATTTGTGTTTGTGGAGGAATGCCACTTCTACTGTAAGCTCACTTATCAGAGTCCAACAGAACCAGGGCCCTGGATGCAAATGTGATAGTAGAGAGAAGAACAAGATTCTACTAGACTCACTAGGCTGATTTTACAGTAGTATAACAGATTTTCCTTACACACTTTAATCATCCTGTATTACAGATTTTTAAGTCCACTGGGACAGCTTTCCAGTGTTCAGACTGTGAGAGACCTGAGATAGCCAGTCTCTTAACTTTTACAAGATGTACTAATCTTTGATTTCATCTTTCTTTATTTTCTCAAGGCTGTTAGGAACTTTACTAGTATCTAAAGATATACCAATCTCTCTGCAATTATTGTATGTTCATATTGCTATGAAGTAAATGAAATAATTTTGAAAGATGTTATGCAGTGTTCAAAACTGAAGGCAATGCAATGCAGAGTGTAAAACAAAATTGATAAGAATAATGTAAACATAAATGCAGTCTTATTAAGTTTGTTAAGTAGAGGTGATTTTCTTCTTTTCTTTTTTTTTTTTTTTTTTTTTTTTTTTTTTTCGAGACAGGGTTTCTCTGTGTAGCCCTGGCTGTCCTGGAACTCACTCTATAGACCAGGCTGGCCTCCAACTCAGAAATACACCTGCCTCTGCCTCCCAAGTGCTGTGATTAAAGGCATGCGCCACCAATGCCTGGTGTAGAGGTGATTTTCAAAGCACATTTTGCTTTTTGTCTCATTTCAAATTCATTAGTCCAAGAGAAAATACAGTCTTTAGATGTTTAATTTCTACAAAAATAATTTGCACCATAATTATTTTTTCTGATAGTTCCCTTTCTTAATTTTCTCTTATGTATAGATTATTACATTCTTTAGTGAAATGTAGATTGGCTTTGTATGAATTACGAATCCTAATGAATGCAGTGTGGCCTGCACTGTGCACAATTTAGCTTGCATCTCTATCTCCGCACTTCTTGTGAAACATCACATATGCCTGCAGGGAACCCATCTAATGAAAAAATATACATATATTTTGTCCTTCTGTTGTGTTGCTACACATGTAGAAGGCATAATGTAATGGTATCAACTATCACTGTGTCTCCATTTAGTTATAGAGAGATCTTTATGATTTAATTAGATTGTTTATACATCAAATATCTCATCTTCTACTATTATTTTCTTCACATCCAAGTACAAATACTTTCTTCTACCTCGATAATTTTTGTTTAATTGGAAATCTACTGTCTATTAGTTTTATATTGTTTTTACTAATGTGTATACCTTTTGTTCATTGTTGTAGATTATTTGGGTTTAGTTTGTGCCTGCTCAGAAATGCTCTCTTTTCTAATCATCCAAAGGACAATGCAAGGCTATATTATGACTGGTAGGAATTTTCATATGATGGACAACATCATTCTGCAATGTATATTAATTGTAAGTAGTACTAAACAAGAGTCTATGTATAAATTTGGAACAATTCTTATGAAAATAGGGTTTCAATAGACCTTAAGAGTGGCAACTTTCTGGATAACTGAGTGGCCTTGAAAGCAATTGTTCATTTTCTTTTGTCTCTTAGCATCATAGTTATGTGCCACCACACACTGTGGACCACATATTTACATATTACAGAAACTGTTAAATGATTTTTTTTCAAAAATTCTATTTGTCTTAGGGTAAATTTTTTTCTTTTGAATGAATTTAATTTGACACTCAGGTCAGTATTTGGAGAAATCTGGTAGTTCACTCTCTGCTATTTGATAGGTTGAGGTTATCCCTCTGCCTTCTATATGTTTGATTGGTCTTTCTTTAATGTGAACTTAAAATGTGATATTATTAAGATTTTATAGATGGTAGGAAATACAGTCTCCCATCCTTTCCAGATCTGTCATATTTTACGCAAATCAAATTCACAGAAGAATTCTTTGCTGATTATATCATTGATAGGTCGAGACAGGTATTATTAATTCTTACTCAGTTCTTTAATTTCTGCATTCTAAAAATCAGACTAATAAATCATGTTTAATATGTATTTTTCTTATGATAAAAGTAAATAGGCTCTTTAGTGTGAGATTTTCACTAATATAAGTTTAATAAGTCAACCATCATGATATAGAATATTAGCATTTTGAATATCTGAAGTTACAACACACAAATAAAAAGTTACAGTATTATTAATATTCTTTTTCTATTAGCTTAATAATCTTGATTCCCTCAAGATATCCATAAACCAAAGGAGCAAAAATATAAGTTCATATAAAAACCATTTATCTCATCTTAGACTTCAAGGAGTTTAGCAAGAACTTGATTTATGAAAAGTAAACATTCATAACTTTCCTTCTCAGAAGATTAAACATTGGATTTAAGACTTAAATAAAGGAATAGTTCAATATTAACTAAAATAAGCATGAAAGATCATTTTGATCATTTTCAGAAATAATTAGCGAGGAGCCTTGAGACTAGGAAAGATTGAAAGTGGGGTAAGCTAGAGGAAGTGTGGCATGGAGGCATCAACTGGCAAGAAGTCATGGGACACAGGCAGACACAGAACAGTGGCTGAGGGCTGGTAGTAGATGAGATGCAGGACATCTAAGACAAAAATACAATGCATGAATAGTTCTCAAAGAAGCATATATGGCAAAGAAAGCAAGATCATATGCATAAAAACAGTGATGCAAGTTGAGTTTCATTTTTCCCAAAGAAATCAATTTTTCAGGTGTTTTTAAGATTTTGTAATGATTCCTTTTAAGAATTTTTTGACACAAGGAAGTATATTGTTGCAATTTCTTTATCTTTTTGTTAATAAAAATTTAATTAAGATAATAAAAATTTAAATTAGTATGGCTGCTGAAATACATTAGTTGATGAATGCTATCTCATTTCCAGTTTCATAATTAACCGAGTATATACTTTGTGCTAATGGATATCAAAAGACAGAGTCAGATCCATCAGAACTGGACTTACTGGTGGTTGTTATCTGCCTTGTGGGTGCTGAAAGCTGAACATGTGCCTTCTTCAAGAACAAGTGCTATTAACAGCTGAGCCACTTACTTAACTCCTTAAATATATTTCTTCAAGAATCTGTGGAACACTTGACAGCCAAGACTTGCAAACAACATATCCTGTGTGTCAAACTAAATTCATGAAATATACAGTCTGTTTTTACTTTTCAGTTTGCAATAATTTTATTAAGTACCCTGTTTATATATTAGTAAGGGAGTTAATTTATAAGTATATCTCATTCCAATAATTATGTTAGACCAATCATAAAGGCTAGTATCAATAGTAAGGGAGTTAATTTATAAGTATATCTCATTCCAATAATTATGTTAGACCAATCATAAAGGCTAGTATCAATAGTATATGCTTGTAAGAATGATTTCAGGTACAAAATGTCAATCAGAGTTTCAGCAAGAATAAGATAATTTGAAAAGAATTTAACAAAGAAACCCATCACAAAGAAAATTTAGCATGTAGAAAGGCCATAGTGACAGAGCACTTTGTCACTGTTGATACAAAGAAGTCTCTTAGCAGCATTCAACATGAAGATGACATAGGACATATGTTATAATAAATGAATGATGATAAATCAATGATAGATATATAGATTGATGATAGATACATAGACATATAGATAATAGATAGATAGATAGATAGATAGATAGATAGATAGATAGATATGTGTGTATGTGTGTATATGTGTGTGTAAGAGAGAGAGGAGGAGGTGTGAGAAAGAGGGAGAGATAGAGACAGATAGAGACAGATGCTGACTGATAGATAAAAGGATACCTTCCAATGTGAAACTTGACCATTTCAATGTGACGCCTTTCCTCTCACAGTCTTATAAAATGTAAACAGAGTCTAATGCATGATGCTCGAGAGGTAATGCAGATTGTAAGGGCTAAAAGGATGGAAGGGATTAGAGCTTGGTGAGTTTGTATGTTTTCAGAAAACTAGCAGATACCAACTCAGGGAAGGCTTTTATGTGTCCATTTTCCTCTCCTTTGTTTTACACACACACACACACACACACAAACACACTAATTAGGACTTTTCAAAATCCATGGTGTTTATTATGATTAAAACATTGAACTTTTGCATGGTTGCCCAGGAAGAATAAACGTAAACCTTTGTGGAGAATAACATCCACCAGTGTCCCCAATCTACTGAGCCACGTCTATCCCCTGACCAAAATTAGACATTGACATAAAGTTGCTCCGTTTTTGGGGAAAAAAATAGCTTTCTATAATTTTTTTTAAAAATGCTAACTATTCTTCATGTAAATGTAGAATTAAAATGGTAAAATAAGCATATAAAGAATTCAGGCCTTTGCTCATTGAATAAAAACAAGTCTGGAACATTGCAGAATTAAAGAGTACAAAAGAAAAAAAAAGGAATATCTAAGACAGGCTTGTGAACAATGCATATTGAAATAATCCAGAGTAGAATCTCCAGGAGCTATGGTTAACTAGCTTCTGACTTGGTATATACAAATAAAAGATATTTGCAGCAGTGTTATTGCAATGCAGCTGCAAAGGTAGGCAGGTTTGCTTAACATGATTGATGAGATTGTTTTACCTTTTAGCATGACAGAATCTGCTTTTTAAAAGGAGAAACAAAAGCAAAATAAAACAACAGGGCTTACAGATATATTGGAAGTTGTCCTACATACAACAGATGTATAATGTTTACACAGTACTCATATGTGGTGAAAAAAAAAAACGTTGAGCGCTGTAGTTGTTAGAAAAGAGAGAAGGCAGCCCTGTGCTGGAAGAGGCAAGAAAGAGACCATTATCAAACAACACTGGGGAGACAAAGGGATGCAAGAGTAGGGGAGCATGTCTGCTAATTCACTGTGAAGAGACAATTTTCAGACTGAGTTTAAAGTGAGAGAAGAAAAAGAATCATTGCAAGAGTGAAAAGCAATAACAGGACCCTTGATACTCTGCATTATTATATATCATACTAGTAAGCAGTAATTGCATTTCTCTTTTCATAATACCCAATATTGATATACACATACTCATTCACACACACAAAGCCTGTGTATTTATTGAGAATGTATAAAAAGCCATATTTTTTTCAGAGTAGATTCTCAATAATTGTCTTCTTCTTGTTTAGGACTGGTCTGGAGCTAGCTAGGAACAACTTACTTAAAGGAAAGAGGATTTAGAAGGTGATAACCAGCATGCATACTAAAGGATAGAGCACACCTGCATACTATGGTTTCATAATTCTCTCTCCCTGGTAGCTCAACCTGTAAAGCATAGTTTGCCCTGGGGATCATTCTGAGTTCTCTTACTATTTTGTGTATACTAATATCTATAAAATCCAAGTTAATTTATAGGTACATTTTACTAAGTTTACCTGTATATTTCCCTTTGATAACAACACACTAAAAAGTAAGTTTCTCACACCATTTTCTCGAGTTGTATCAACTTGGGAGTAGTATGTATATTTGCATGTGTGCACTATGTGTGGTCTATGCATATTTGTGGAAGCCAGCACTGACACAGTTGTTTTCCTCTATGATGCCCTATCTTCACTTCTGTTGTGAGATGGAAGGCTCACTGCACATAAATCTCACTCTCTTAGTTATGATTTTACTGCTGTGAGCAGCCATCATGACCAAGGCAAGTCTTATAAGACAACATTTAATTGGGGCTGACTTACAGATTCAGAGGTTCAGTCCAGTATCATCAAAGCAAGAACATGGCAGAATCCAGGCAGGCATAGTGCAGGAGTAGCTGAGAATTCTACATCTTTATCTGAAGGCTGCTGACACAATACTGCCTCCCAGGCAGCTAGGACAAAGTGTATTAAAGTCCACACCCACAAGACCACACCTACTCCAACAAGGCCACACCTGCAAACAATGCCACTCCCTGGGCCAATTGTACAAACCATCATACTCACTATTTTGGATAGACTAACTGGCTAGTAGTCCCCAGAAAACACCCATCAGTTCTCTCAGCAGTAAGGTTATGTAGTCATATAAAAGCTTGGTCTTTAACCGAGTGCTGAGGATGCAAACTCAGACATTCATTCTTGTGTAGTAGGCACTTAATCCACTGAAACCCTCCCTACCCTTATGTTTGGAGTTTCCTTAAATAAAACAAGCATTTCGATTGCCACACCTTTCTAAAATGTGTCTTTCAAGGATTAAAATTTAACTAATTTTATGTTAGAGTGTTGATAATTTAATTAGTATACAGCTTCAAAGTGATAACATATTACAAAATGGACATCTTCATGGGAGGCAAAAACAATTGTTAATGAAAATTAGCAGTAAATTTTGATTGGCTCAAAGGTTGACACTTTTTATGCTAAGTCAGATGCCCAATTTTAATAGCTTATTCAAACAATTTCCTGATAGCAACTGAAATCCTGGTTATTGAAATGAGTTCAGGTATTTTCTAAAGTTGGCAGAAACACCCATTTGATGGATGAAACTGCCTTTATTTCAGATGTGTGTTCTTTGTATTTGACATCGATACCTATGTGGCTAAATTCAAAACATCCTATACATTACTACTGCTAACACAATTTGCAAGTATTCACATAAATCAGAAAAAAAATCAGTGATCGAAGTTTTATTTTAAGAGATACAACACAGAAATGGCCAACTCTAGTAGTTTAATAGTAATTTTTTAAATGCTGAGAAAGGTAAGCACAGAAATTGGTTCTTTCTAGACATCCCACTCTGCCCACAAACACTGCTCTTTTCACCAAACTTTGGGTTCCCAACCCTAACTCACCACTATTTTGTAACAAGAATCAAAGAGCACAGCTATGGATCTAGAAGGGCAAAGAAAGGGAAAACACATGGGAGTATTTGCAGGAAGGAAAGAGAAGGTGAAATGATGTAATTATATTGAATGTATTTATGGAATAAAATCCCCCCAAATTCCTTGGCAAGGTGGATGATTCTAAAGGGTCTCCTTTGTAAAAACGAAACAAAACAAAAATTACTTGTCATTCAGGAGACTTTAATGGGAAATGGAATTTAGAGCCTGTCAGAACACCCAGACAAAACTGATTTTTCTTATTGGATATTTTATTTATTTACAATACAGATGTCATTCCCTTTCCCCATTTCCCCTCCCTAGAACCCCCTATCCCATTCCCCCGCCTTCATTTTGCTTTTATACCATTTTAATTAATCTATGTATTAAGGTTAGTTCTAGGTTGAGGGTCTAGCAATACAATAGATGGAAATAGTCAAGGAACAAGCAAGACAACAAACACAAATAATCAAAGAAAAAGCAAGGCATTCAACCCAGTTACATGAACACTCCTGTGACCACTGTTTCTAAGGGCTTATCAGGATGACCAACATACCTGAGCCTACTTCCCTGTCCTACCCCAAGGTCATTTTAATATCTGAAGCCTACTTCCTTGTTCTAGCCTAAAAATTTAGATTCCTGTCTGAAATTACTTCTTTGTTGTAGCCTAATATTTAGATTCCTGACTGAGATTATTTCTTTGTTCTAGCCTAAGATTTAGATTCCTACCTGAACTTTCTTCTTTGTTCTAGCCTAAATGTCAGATTCCTGGTGAAGCCTACTTCCTTGTCCATGGCCAATGTCATATTCCTGCCAAGCAGCCCATTTCCTTGTCCTTGGCCCATGTCAGATTTTTGCCAAGCAGCCCCAAAGAGTCTCCGACAAACTGGTTTTTGCTGTCCTACTTATTGACATTACATCCTGCTCATTGCTCTACTCCTGATCACCCCTCCCCCAATCTCTCCTCCATTCTCCCTCCACTTCTAATCTGAGCTGGTTGGGCCTCCTTGGTATTTCCCTACCCTAGAACATCAAGTCTCCATTAGGATAGGTGCATCCTCTGCCTCTGAGGCCAGACAAGGCAGCCCAACTAGAACAAATCCCATGTACAAGCAACAGCTTTTGCGATAGTCTCTGCTCCAGTTGTAGGGTACCCACATGAAGACCAAACTGCACATCTGCTACACATGTGCAGGGAGGCCTAGTCCAGCCCTTGTATGTTCTTTGGTTGGTAGTTCATTCTGTTGGTCTCCCTGTGGAGTACTTATCCAATTAGTGGCTGTAATCCTTCCTTCTATTGCTCCATATGAGTCCCCAAGCTCCATCCACAATTTTGCCATGGGTATCTGCATCTGTCTAAGTCAGATGCTGGGTAGAGCCTCTCATAGGGCAGCCATGCTAGATTCCTGTTTCCAAGCATAACAAAGTGTCATTAGTAGTATCAGGGATTGGTGTTTGCCCACGGGATGGGTCTCAAGTTGGGCCTGTTATTGGTTGGCTATTCCCTGAGTCTCTATTCTTTCTCCAATCTTGTATTTCTTATAGACAGGATAAGCTTTTGGGTGGAAAGTTTTGTGGGTGAGCAGGTGTCCCTATTGTTCCACCATAGTTCCTGCCTGGCCACAGGAGGCAGCCTCCCAGGTTTCAAATCTCCAATGCTGTGAATCATAGCTAAGGACACCACCACTGATTCTTGGATTCCTACCTAATCCCAGGTCTCTGTCTCTTTCTGGAGATGCTCCCTACCTCCCTACCACTGTCAGTTTCGAATTTCAATTTATTCTCCTGTTTTTCTTAGTCAAATCTATTTTTAGATTGTGGTAGACTATACGGCAATTATAAATTCTAACTGTGGATCCTGATTATCCCAGTTCTTCATCTGCATAGATAGTCTATCCTTCAATCTCTACTACCAATCTTCGACCTAATAAAACGTTGAATGTGTATGAGTAGGTGGACTGTGTATGAGAATGTGTGGTTTTAAAGTAGCCTTTGAAGGCCAGATTTGATTATGTTGTATTCTATTACTATTTTAGGGTAATTATCATTTCTGAGGAATTGTCCATTCTGAGTTGGGAGTCTGAATCGTATGTTCATTCACTTTCATGAAGGAATCAGAACCAATGTGTTAGTTTCCCATACCAGCTTCTCTTCTACTTACAAGGAAGTCTGTGATACTGATAAATCTTCTGTGGTTAGCAGTTAGCAGAAGCAGACACCTTCTACAGCCTTTTGATGCTATTTCTTTTTAGGATCATTTTTCATAAAGAGAGGAACATGATAAAATTTTGAGCACATTGTAGATCTTGAAAACTAAAGAAACAAAGTAAAGCCTAAAGTGTCAAAGTTAGTCATTAAATATTACTGAGAATAAATATTTCAGCACACTTACTTATGTTTTCAAGATTTATTTTATCATTTTCATATATATATAATATATTCCAAATTTCTCCCTGAAGTTTATGTGTTCATTTTTAATCCCATTGAGTCACTTACTATAGTATGCACATAGTGTAGAAGAAGCATCTACTGAGGCACAGGCAGCCTCTTTGTGGCTGCATTTCTGAACAAAATTGACCCTCCTTACCCTTGCAGCCATCACTTGACAATAGCTTCTGTGCCGGGGGTGGGATTTCGTGGCCGCTTCTCTTAGCCATGCTGAGATTTTCACTGGCTTGATTGTGTGCAGGTCTTTCGCATGCAGTCACAACTGCTGTGAGTTCATGTGTGCAGTGGCCCCGTCAAGTCCAGAAAATATGGTCTTCCTGAAAAGAAGAAGAAGAAAAATATCCAATATGTCTTGTTCACAATATGCTTAGAAAATTTCCGGCTTTTTTTTTTTTTTTTTGAATTTAAAACTAAACACATAATGTCATGCCTATTGATTTCAAAATCTAACTGTTCACAAATTTTTAAATTTCTAAAAAGGCAAAAATAGCCATTTTATTCTTATGTTCTATAATACATACAACAAAATTGTTAAGAGTTTCATTATGATTAAGTCCTATCCAGCAAAATATTGAGAAAGAGTACGTTTTTTTTTTTTTCATTTTGATGTAAATTTGGTAACAAGACATTCTCTGAAGCCTATGCCTTGATTACAGTCTCCTCTCTTGCTTCTCCCATTTATTCTTGGCAAGGTGAATCATGGGTTGTAGTCTACCCTTGGAGCTTCATTTTCTGAGTCACAGCAAACCATCAACTGAAGTGACTTTTTATGAACTGTAGAAAAGAAGATGTAGCTATGTCTATGTACTGAAAATAATAGAAATTAAGTCAGATATTTCAGAGAAGGTTGAGTGCACATGAATAAGCAGACTGGAAACATAGACTTATATGTTTTAGAAACTCAGTTTTATTACTTAAACATATTCTAAAGAGAAAGAGGTGTTTGGGGGATGTGGCAAGGGAGTAAAAGATGATTCAAATATTGATGGAAAATTCCAAATTAAATCTTTTGACTTTTTTTGGAAAATTCCTAAGTAACTCGGCTAAGTCTGGATTCCTGAGAGAAGGGGTATCTGGAAACTTCAAAAACAAACAACTTGAAATCAAATTGTGGGTCTAAGCTGGCGGCCTATGTTCTGCTGGAGATAGCTCCTTAGACAGTTCTCTGTAGATAGCTCTTGGCTATGTAGTCTGCTTGAGAAAACTTTTTAGACTGCTGTCTCTGTTCTGCTCTGATTTAGACAGCTTCTTCCTTCTAGTCTAAAAAATTCCTCTGCTTGAGACAGCTACCTTTCTGCTTAAGACAGCTCTCAACAGCTCTTGCTGGTTGAGAGGGCTCTCTCTGCTAGTAAAAATTCTAAAAGCTCTCTGGATAGCTCATAGATTTTCTGACCAAAGTCAGAATAGCTGCTGTAAAAAATTCTTGGATCTTCCAACTAAGTCAGAAATCCTGTTAGAAAAATTCTAAAAGGAATTTTCCAATCAAAATCAGAAAGCCAGAAAAAAATTCTAAAAGAGCTGTGTTCACTCTCCAAAAATCTTCAGACAGCTCAGCTCTCTCTAGAGAAAAATTCTAAACTAGAATTCGAGAACTGCTATTCCTTTCTCCTAGCTCACCTCATGCAGACCAAAAGCCCAGTTTTTTATTTACATATCAATTCAGTTATGTATTCCAGGTTCCCTCTTGACCATCCCACAAACCAACATTTCCCAATCTTAGCCCTTTGACTCTAGAGAGACACCAAGCAAACCGTTTTTGTTTTTGTTTTGTTTTGTTTTGCTTTGCTTTGCTTTGCTTTTCGACATTGTAAAAGAATTCAGAGATCTTCCTGCCATTGTTAAGCACTGGGGATCCTCTATCTAGGTGGGACCCTGCCCTGAAATTCCCATTTCTACCACACCTGCATATAACCTTGCTCTGACCCAGGCTAACCTTGAAATCGGTAATCTCCCTTTGTATCTCCCTGCCTTTGTATCTTTCCGACAAGCTGGCTCATAGTGTGTCTGCTTCTGTTCCTTTAGATCTGCGAAGCTCCTTATACAATTCATATTGCATCCTTATTTTTTGCATCGTTAAGAAATTATGTATTTTCGATTAGACGAGATCGGGCGCGTTCAGGGTGGCACACGCCTTTAATCCCAGCACTTGGGAGGCAGAGGCAGGCGGATTTCTGAGTTCGAGGCCAGCCTGGTCTACAGAGTGAGTTCCAGGATAGCCAGGGCTACACAGAGAAACCCTGTCTCAAAAAAACAAAAAAAAAAAAACAAAAAAAAAAAAAAAAGAAAAAGAAATTATGTATTTTCGAACTCATGGTTTTAGAGTTCTTTTCCACAGCTGTAAGGGCTGTCCTGAAGATCTCAGGGTTTACCATTTTGCTAAGACATTAGCCACACCTTCGCCTTCCTGGCTCTCCTTGACTTTGATTGTCATGGTGTCATTAACATAAACAGGACATGCGTTGTTTCAGGGGCAGGAGTCCTGTCATTCCACCCCTACAAAAGCTGTGCTGGACTCTGCAAGTAATTCTTCAAAAAGATGCTTTAGTCGACTTTCTTCTCTGAGAAGTGATACTACATTCACATAGAGATATTTAATATACTGAATGGAAGTTTTCTATATTTCACCAGGGTGTACAAATAATTTAAAGCACTACAGACCAACAGATGGAAAACTATACCAGTTGATTTGCTTCATGTGCTCTTAATTACTGTGGGTATGTTATTGGCTTGGCAGTGCTCACTTAGAAACAAAGGGAAGGAGAAAAACAATAACGAGCAGAAATATCTGTAAAAACTGGGAAATTTTTGTTGGCAGTGATGACTGCACAGAGGACAGAGATCCGTAAATTAGCACCAGGTTGGTAGTGTCACATAATTTGCTAGTAGGAACATACCCGAGCAGCTTGTAAGAACAGATGAGGCCAGACACACGTGAAGCAATGAGTATAAATCAGAGAAACTTAATTTAGCATTGGACATTTAGATGACGGTCAGTGATGCCTAACTTCACCATACCACCATGCACAGAGGAAGCACATACACAAAAAAAATTTGCTGATGCTAATTATGAACTCAACAAGAAACATGACCAGCATTGACTTTTCTCCTCATAGGCCATTCTTCCCAGAAAATATAAAGATGTTCATCATTCCAAGAAAAAGATTCATTGAGAGGATTATTTTAGCCATGATCTAGGCACTCAAATACTTGAAATTATTATATTTCCTTCCAACACAGAGGTAAATTGACTTACATGGGTGTCCTATTTCCAGTGTGATTCCTCGTGTGTGCCTATTGTTGATAACTACATACTTAGTTTGGTTTTATTAAAAATGAAGGCTCAAGAAATATTGCTACATAGGCCTGCGCTTTGCCAGATAGAATTAAAAAGAACCCCAATGAATCCTGCTATGACATTACCAATCTCACTAGAACTTGTCACGATCACATGAATGCCTCTTGCTTTTGGCCCCTATAGCTTGCTTGACTATGGCTCCATGTTTATGTTCCATCAAGGGAAAAACAAATACAAGTATAATTTTAAGCACAGCATCCTTGACAAGAGGAAGACAGACAACAAAACAGATACCTTATTTATATAACGTAGCTTCATGCTTTGAGACTTCCTCTTTTCATCTACTTTAATGAAAGCAGATATCACTGTTATTCCTGTATCTCAGGTTATAGTTTAGGATGGATTCTCAGTCGCTATCAGACTTTGCATTAGTACCTAAACATAGGCAGATTACATTGTTTCTTAAGTAATGACATTAATATACAATTGATGCTCTGTCGTGTTGCTTTTTGTTGTAGAATTTTTTTTCTCTGAAAATAACAAGCCCTGTCTTCTCACCTTGAAAATAGTCAGTAGTTCCTAGGTAGTTGTTTTATGCATCATCCCAGTTTTCCTAAATCATGTTTCTTTAAGCCACTTAAAACTTGGATACATTGTTCTCGTTTTCCCTCTCTAACTTGATGAACACCAAGACTAAAAGCAAATTTGGCGATTGGAAAAAACTGGGGCATTTAACTTGTGGGTTACAGTCCATCACTGAGCAAAGCACTCCAATAATTTGGAGGCAAATTTGAAGTACAGACCACCAGGAGGGAATCCTGCTGACTGGCTTGTTGCCTGTCTGATCTGCTATCTTTCTGATAACGAGATCCATCTTTCCAACAAGTATTGGCACCCCCCCAGAGTGAGCTAGTCTTCCTCAATATTTGAACACAACAACAACCAATAACAAAAAATAACAACAACAGCAATGAGGTCTCAGTAGACAGAATCACGGGCCAATCTGGGGAAGCAATTTCTCTACTGAGATCTTCACTCCCAAGGATGTAAAATTGACAACCAAGATTCTTATAGATGTAACAAAAAAAAAAAAAAAAAAAAAAAGAAAAATTAGAAAGCTTAATATTCTAAGTAGGGACCAGATTAAGTAGAAAGATAGTAGTATATTTTATACATCAAAAAAAGGCATTCTCTTTTGTACCTGATATCTTGGAGATAATAAAGTTGGTCCTTTCTCTACATTGTCAGTCAGTCATTCCTTAGCATTTAAGCAATAGATTTCAAAAGTGCCCATGCTCACAAGACAAGTTCTACAGTAAATAAATTCTTTGAGAATGAAAGATTTAGATTTTATTTTTATGGTAAGTACAAGCAGCACATATAGAGACTTAATAATATGTAATATGTACATTAATGAAATCAACATTTAATGCTTTACATTAATGCTAACATTAATGCAGTCTATAAAATATTCAAAGGATCTTTAGTGTCCTCTGAATGTTTTTGAAACTTCATTATTATATAAAGTATTCATCCACCATCATTTAAAGCATATAGTTTCTTACAGTACAAAGTTTCTTAACTCTGACCCCTCAGAAAGAAGTGGATTTTTTTCTAAATATAAAATAACCATCTTGGGAAAATGTTCAAATCAATACGCTAGTTGTTCTGTTCAAATCCCATTGCTATTAATGAGATCTGAAGCAGATCTTCCGAAGTGGGTTATTCTGAATTTTTTCCATCTTCATCCTAGAAACAAGGATACTGTTTTTGATTCTTAGAAAAATCATCTTCTCTGAGCTTTTCAATCCACCCAATTGTGCACTCAGTGGCATTTATTCCATACAAAATTTTGAGCTTCTGTGTAAAGGAAAAAATAAGTATTTGTCCACTACATTTCTGTGAGTCACAAACAATTCACAGACATGAACTTTTAGCACCTTAGCATAGTTCTGGAATGGAGCTTCTGCATAATTCATCATAGAGAACATGAGGCATTCAGAAGTCAGTGTTCATTCACAGATATTCTGCAAGATGAGCAGCACAAGGAAATATGCCTTCTCTATACATAATTTACACGAAGCAACAAAAATGTTTCTGAATCATAATAAAATTGTTTTGATACATTTATAACTATGTGAAGTTATTTTTAAAGTTATACATTCAGTTACATCAAAATAGACTTTCTTATCATGTTATATTATTTTCATTTTTGTGTCTCACTCAAAAGCAATTAATAGTAGTTATAGCCAATTTTTTTTAACATTTTCTAAAAATACTCAATACATTAAGATTCAAAAAACCCTGTAAAACAGTATAAGAAATATGTAAGAATTGTTAATAAGTTTTTTTTATCTGATTTTCTCCTACACCACACAGACTTGCTACTTCATAAAAAATAGAAAATTGGTTTATATCATGCACAACTTCTGCAGGCAATATATTTTTTATTATCCGCATTGTTTGCCTTTGGCCATTTCCTTTAGTTAGAGTGTGTAAAAGAGGAAAGAGCCTGCTAGGATCCACAGCGGGAACATTGGGGAGGGATCCATGACCCCACCTACTCTCCCAGCTGGGCTTACTGTGCAACCAAAGTATCATTGGCTGGAATATTTTTCTCTCCTTTGGGCATGAAAATAAATAGAAATTCCTTTTCTAGAGTCTAAAACACAGTTTAAATTTCCACTTAAAACTAATGAGCCTTTCAAGGGTTAAGGTCTCTTGAATTAATTCCCAAATACATGGCTGTATCACAACTGTAAATAATACCGAATTCAACTTAAATACAATGTAAATAGTGTACTTCATTATTTAGAGAAGAGTCAAAAGAAGAATGTTTTGTATATGTTTGATGAAGATACATCTTTTTATGTATAGTTGGTTTAATCTGGGGATATTGAGCCTGTGGATACAGAAGGATAAGATACAGAGATGATGATGGTACAGGTGCTGGTGGTGATACATTAGATAGATGAGAGACAAATAGGGAGATAGATAGGATAGATAGATATAGATAGATAGATAGATAGATAGATAGATAGATAGATAGATAGATAGATAGATAGATATGATGATAGATAGATAGATAGATAGATAGATAGATAGATGACAAACAGAATAGAAAATATAAATACATACTTAGATAATTAGTTGGTACATGGTAACAGATAATAAAATTGATTGGAAAACATCCTAAGAAAAAACACTTAATCCTTTTAATAAAGTATGTTACTGAACACAAACATCTATTATAAAGAACATTAATAATATAAAATAAGTTATAATATGTAGTGAAAATGTGCTCTTGCCTCTGTTTATGGGTTAAAATCTTTTGCCATCTTCAGCACAGATGAAGTTGGTTTGTAGTTAGAAACTACTATGCAAAAAGTGGTTCAGGCTACATTTATTTACTATCACACATTAATTATTCCTAAAATAAGAAGTTATAACAAGGGGGTGCATGTGCATTCTTCTTTATTTGTGTGGGACTTATTCTGTGCCATTTTATTTAACTGACATGTACCTTTTTACTGACATACTTACAGTGCTATAACTGGTTGGAAATGATTACCTCTTAACTTATCCAAAGGTAGCTTTGTATTAATCTCCCTTCTAGAAACTCATTGGTAGAAGTTCATGATTTATTGCCATCTTGCCATCTGATTGAGAGTGAGGAAAGCATGTCTTCATTCAACTGTCTCGCTGGCATCACTTCTTATAGTTCTTATCAAGTTCGTGATGTGGCCATCTCTCATTCTGACCATTACACAACTCTTCCTTGATCTTCCTGCTATAAAAGCTGCCCTCTGCTAATCAGTTGCCAATCTGCAGCTGCCACAATGATCCTTGACTCTCATTGACTTGACTGTGATTCTTTTCTCATTTATATCCTCCGATGACTTCATACTCTAAACATCAAGCTGGAGAAGGTCAGGGCCTGTTCCAATCTTTTCATCCTAATGATCTGCATTTGTTCTCTCTTCATCCTTACACAGAGCTTTCTCTTGAATGTTAGCTGGGAAAGGTGCTCACCACATATCCCATTGCTATAATCAGATGACTTTGCTCGCTTTTCAATTTTGAGAAATATTCTCTTGTTATACTGTGATGGATATTTATATAATTATATAATTTATGAAAAAATAGGAGGCAATAATAAAATAAGAAAAGGATGTTACCTGAAAATGAAATCTAGAATAGATTTCTGCTTCTTGTTTATAAAAATATATTTAAAAATTTGTGGGTGCATGTGTAGGGGCCATATTCTCAGAGGCAAAGGGGAGAGGGGATGGGGTGAAGAACTCTTGAAGTGGGGAGCGAGGAAGGATGACAAGATTTGGAATGTAAATGAGTAAAACAATTTTAAAAATTTAATCATAGTTGTATATGTAGTTTGTATTCTTTAATACATATGTATTATGAAAAACTTATAGATACTAAACATCTTTAAAACATTTTTTCCTCCATAGGAAACAAAATTCATGGGATATACTATTGGAAAACTAACCCATTTAAGAGCATAAATATGGAGCTAGAGACATGGCCCAATGGATAAAGAGCTTGCCAGGCGTGTGTCAGGATGAGAGTTTGGATCCCGCCTCCTACGTAATAAAACCCAGTAGGCATGGACACTCTGCGACCTAGCACAGAGGCAGGTAGACAGTACTATGGAAATATGCTTCAAAGATACACTAGATGATGGATGAGATTTTTGTTTCAGTGAGAACTGACTGAGAAATAAAGTTGGGTGTCATCAGTAAAGACACTAGACTTGTGCCTCTGGAATCCATGCCCTTCCGTGCAAATATGCTCATACGGATGCATGTACAACACATTGTGTGTACATTTGTTTGTACAAAGATAAAGAAAAAAATCATTTACTTCAAAGAATTATTGGGGAAAAGTGTTCTATGATGTGCTATATTTGTTGTTGCATAACCAAATTTTAATTTTAGCATTTGGAAGTAACAGCAAGGAACCTTGTTCTATATGACACGTCTAAGTCTTTAATTCTTTATTCATTAACAGATACTACCATGCCAGGAGCAGGGTCACTCCCAGAAAGAAATGTGGAAAACACAGTTGTTGCTTCTGATATAATTACTACATGATCCTAAGTGATTAATAATCACTACACGTTTGTGTAACAAAAGAATTATTAGATCACTTGAAATTTAATTATCTCTTTTTATGTTCACAGCAATGCTGTGAAGTTCCTAACATGATCATCCTGTTTACTAATGGACAAACTGAGACCAATGAAGTTAAGTGATACAGTAAAATGGGACAGTTAGCAGATTTTTAAAATGTAGGCTTCCAGAACATTGAGTATTATCTTTTTATCCATATTTTTATCATCATCATCATCATCATCTAAAGTTTCTAGTAGTTTTGTATGTGAAATAGTGTGTACATGAAAGAGTGTGTACATGTGTACATGTACAATATGTGTGTGGATGAGGTATACACATGATGTGGCACATGCATTGTACATTGTATATATGAAAGTGAGAAGTGAGAAAGTTTAAGGAGTCAAGTCTCTCCTTTAGAGTGGGTTCTGGGATCAAACTCAAATAATCAGATTTGCACTGATCCTTTATTTTTTTTCTGCCTAATAATGTTATAAAATTAAGCTTTTTCAGAGCTGACAGAGAATTCAGAAAGTTCAGTTCTTAACATTTATTCCATTTTGGATGTTGGGTATTGTTCTTGCAATGAATGCAGGGAATATTCTTTCTAAGCCTTCAGAAAGAAATAATGCTCTTGAATACTGAATGCCTCTTCAGTTCATAGCTATTTAGTTTGATGCCCGTGACAATTACAGTTGAAAGGAGTCCTAAATGTTTGCATCTTTTGAGAATGATCTACTTGGATGCTATTAAGATTTTAAAATATACTCTTATAAGCCAGAGCTTTTCAAGTCATAACCTGAGGGTTCATAATGTTGTCTATCTATTAGGTTATAACTATTTTCAGTCCTCATGGAAAATCTATTTTTTTTCAATTTTTATATTGAATCATCCGAGTCTCAATTATACTGAAGTTTGCTGTAGTGTTTCAATCTCATCTATTGTGTACCACATCTGATAGTATCCTGCTCATTAATTTAATTGTAGTTTGGTGTGTGTGTGTGTGTGTGTGTGTGTGTGTTGTGTGTGTAACAAGTCATATGTAGCATAGATTGATACTCAGGCATCTCCCCGCTTTTCCCCCAGTGATGAGATTAGAGACATGTGCCAGTGCCTTATGTTAATCCAGTTGTACCTTTAGTTCTCAATAGCTTTTCAATGTTTTCGTCAAATAACTCCTCTTCCTTCCTATCAGTGAGTGTAATTGATCCCAAGTAGAATGTTTGACTGTGTGTGGGGTGTGTGTGGGGGGGGGTATGCATATGCATGCTACAGGTTAAATCCAGGTTCTCATATATATTAACCATAACTTCTGACACTGGGCTCTGGCATCACCATATACAACTGAGACTTTACATTTCCAATTGTATTTTTATGGTTCCAGGGTGAGTTTTTTTTGTTTGTTTGTTTGTTTATTTCCTTCTTTTACATCATTTCCTGTTTCTCGTGCATTTGTGTTTTTATATTTATGTGTTTCTTACTCATACGTTTCAGCCTTATATTTACATTTAGACTCTGTTGTTTGCATTTTAGTGAGTATATTACTAAGAAAACCTCATGATTATTCATGTCAAGGTTGCTTCCTGTGCTTTTTTTTTTCTGTTCATTTATACATAAACTAAGGGATTTTTCTTCTATTTGTGTTTCCCAATGAAGTGTTATAATTTTATAGAGTCTACCCTTCATCACTATTACAATTAATTGTGTGCTCCTTATACCAAGTGAGAAATCCAGAAACAGGTATGGCTTCTGATCCAAAGCCTAATTCCTAGGTAGTTGCAACTTATTTATGTATATTAGCACAAGATACCATTTTTCTGTATCCAGCTTCCTTTAGTGTATTCTTCTGAATAGATGTGGTATAAAAACAAGAATAATATCCAACCTAGAAGAATAATACCTAGATTAATTATCTGTATTTTACATTAAAATGTCATTTTCTTTCTGGTGCTGAAACCATTGCTATTTTCTGTAAATTACAGTAAAGAATATATCTAGTGCATATACATTCTAGGTAGGATACAGATGCTAGATAATGTCTCTAAGAAAAAGAAAATTGATATTGTATGAGAATCAGATGCAAACTAGATTGCCCCAAGAAAAATTGGAAGTGTGCTCATTCAAATTCTAAAGCATGACTGTGGACATTAGAAAGATTCATATTCAAGAATGACACTGATGGCCCATACTGCCCTGGTCCTTGCTAATCACTGAGGAGTAAGATTGTAGACACTCTGTTTTCACAGTGGCAAACACTTGTGATATTCAAAGTAAAGAAAACGTTCATTAATGTTTCCCTTCTGTAATGACAGCAGTTTGTTTTCACAATTTCATGAAAAGAAACAAATGATTCATATTTTAGTTTACTTCTCTTAATCTTTTAGAGCATAGCCCTTTTCCTGAAATGCTTGTGCAGAACTGACTAGTGTCATTTACTGTTGGTGAGTTTTTTTTTTTTTCTCTGTCTTCATATTAGTTTCTTTGAATACTAGGAGAAAAGTGAGGCAGCGTGCTACAGCCAAATTTTATTTAAAATTCCATTTCTACTCTACTCTATCTAGTAATATGCATCCTTAATCATATGTTGAAATCTAGTGCACATTAAATTTTTATGTATTGCATTTAATACATATGTATTGAATATTGTCCATCATCTTTGTCATAGATTAGCAACTCCTACAGGACATTAAATAACAAATTGATTCAATAAATATTTATAGGAAATACTTACTAAAGGACTATAATTTCTGAACTTGTTTTGAGTGTTTTCAACATTACCCTACAGAGTCTCTACAAGATGCCTCCCTGTAGTAAAAATAAATACTATAAAGTAAAGCAGTTCTTACTATCATACTTGCTTCTGTGAATAAGCAATGAAATGAACTCTGTTATTGAATATATTACTCAATGTACCTAGACTTACAATTGCTAACTTCTTAATGGATGAATATCAGTACCAAACAATAAGATAGTTTTTCTAATATATTTAGAATCTGGGTGGCTGCCTTGTCAGCATTTAGTGAATATATAAAACCTGTGAAGCAAAAGGAGATATCAAGATGTAAATTTACACCTTCACCATAGTAATTTACTATTAGGCAATATGTTTTTATACAGTAAAATCCTTGCTTATTTTTATTGATAGAAAACAAATTACACAGTGGCAAGAACAAACTTCACTCATAAAAATTTCCCCTGTCCTTGAACCTATGGGTAGTTGAAATATTCTATAGCAAGTTATAATTGGAAATTGTATTTTGCACATAGTGTCAAATGCTTTGCATATCTTTGTCTTTGTACAGCTATATAAACCAGGAAGTAAATCACTGTATTTGTTGATATTGTTGCTTATGATATATTTTATTGTGAGCTGGAGGATCATGTTCCTTTTATGTTCTTTCTTATGTGGGGAAGCTACCATGGCAACACTTTAATAAGGTTCTTATTCATTGCTTTACTCAAAGCTCATTAATAAGATTTTTAGGTTGTATGGACATGTGTAAAATAACTTGTATCACTAAAGTGCATAGATCTCATTAATGTGCCATTTAAATCAGTAAACTATCATTATTGAGAAATGTACCTAAGATGAGAAAACTGTAATTACAAACTAGAATATAAAACTAACTCTGGTTGCACATGGGATTACTAAAAAAAAAACTTTTATCATTGCTAACTGGGAGCAACATCTATTTAAGAAAACCTTGTGTGTTCATTGATAAACAAATATACTTTTGTGTATTTGTTACATAAATATATATTTTGTATCTATTTATACTTTTATTTTGATCTCTATATTGGACATTGTGTCTAGGTATCTATATGATATTTAAGGAAAGCTATTTGCAATTTATTGCCAATTTTCTTCAGAGTAGATAATATTATGCTAGAAAATTGATAGTCCTAAAATATGTAGTAATTTCTCTCATTAGAAATATGACTTCGGGACTAGAGAGATAGCTTAGTGGTTAAAAGCACTTGAGGCTCTTTAAGAGAATGTGAGTTCAGTTCCCAAAACAATGTACTGGTTCTCAGTCATTCTTACCTTCAGTTTTAGAGGATCTGACATCTTATTCTGGACTCAGTGGGTACAAGCATTGGCATGCTATAAGCAAAAATCAGTTATACATATAAAATAAATATATCAAAAAATAGAACTAAAATGTCTTATTTTATGATTATTTTGCTCTACATGATGTTAAAGTGTTTATATTTATTCAAATAAATGATAATTATTGGTTTTGTACAATTTTTACTATAAATTAAAGTCGTAGCATTTTGAAACATTTGTATTGCTATGCCAGATTTTATTGAAAAAACGAGAGGGAGAAGAGGCAGCAATTAACTGGTTTTTTTTCCTTGACATTTTGATGTTGGAAAGAACATAAAATAGTAGTGACTCATTAGAAAAATGAAGGAAATCAAAATATTCTAGCACATTTAAGCTTTATATATGATTCATAAATAAAAGCAGAACAAAACAAATAAAAACTTGGTGACCCTTTTAAATTGGATCTTATAGAACTGGCCACTGGATTGGACAGCATAGACTCCAATTTTCTGGTCAACTTTAGGGTACTTAGCTGCTTAATAGTGGGTATTATGTCATTATGTAATTTCAACTTTTTCCATAGTCTTGTATGAATATTAATAGCTAACATATTTTAACTTTTAATTATCAAACCACAGATCAGAGAAGTCCATGTAGGTGGATATGCGAGAAGGCTAAAACTTTAAATATTTTCTTAATGCTATAAAATTTATTCATAATGAAACAAAATTAAAATTCAAATATGAGGATTTTTTTGTTAAGGTAATATATGAAGATTGGTTTATAGTTAGCAATTCTAGAAGTGTATGAAGGTACTATGCAGGCTTAACTGGAAAAAATGGGAAATTTATAATTTTAGGGTCTTATATTATCTGTAGTATCTTTTAAAAATTAATTAATTTAGGTTAATCAGACTCATGTCACCCATTATATAAAAATAGAACACACTTTTCCAAACCTTTAAGCCCATCATACTTTCCATATGCTTAAATAATTGGCTGCACATCAATGGCAGACATAGAATATCCCTCACTTCATACTCAGTAAGGTAATGATGTATCGTTTCTACTTTATGCTGTGTGATAGATGTCATTTATGATGTGTTCCTTCACGGGTATAATTTACAAGGTGTCTGTCTCACTTTGACTCTGTTAACCTTTCCCTCATATGGATTATGACACCCCTCTTCTTTTTATGAATAAGAAAACAATAATTCTCCTAGTGAATCTGTGTTAGCCCTGGCAGTGAGCACTTTATCAATCTAAAGTAGACTGCAAGCGTCTTGTTCAGTGAAGCATAGGCTACAGTTCATTGGTTCAGTAACATTAAATAATTATCATGTTAGAATCACAGCACTTCCTGAACTTCTAAAATGCACTGGTCAATCCCAAATGCATTCCATGACTTTCTTTGGAGGTGTCAAATGAAAATGACTGATCCTAAGGATGCAATAACAGGAAGTACATATACTAATAAACTTTGGAATGGATGTAACAGGTTTTCCATAAAAGTTTTTGAATTTGGTATTTTTGTAGTATCTTGGTGCAATAAACCTAGCTTGCTTTTGAAACATCATACATGCTTTAATCAAAATACAGATACATAATAAGATATACATATCATCATGTTTTTTAATTTTTTCTCAGTGTTTCATTGTTCACCTTCATGCATACATTTTGAATACTGAATAAAAAGTAATGGAAGTATTTTAGAAAATTGATGATAACTTTTAGATAAAACTGAAGAAGGAAAACATTTTAATTGCTATAAAGCATTTGTAGAGGAATGATGGAGAACATGGTAGATTATTGTGACATCACAGAAACCACTTTTTTTTCCAAAAAATAACTACGTTTTTTAGATGCAATGAACTTAGAAATGGGGTTTTATCTTTCCTAAGAATATCTTCTCAGAGATCAGAAAGCATTGCTAGTATTTCTCCCATTTCTTCCTATGTTGAACCAAAAACGTCACAAATCAAGACATGATTTTTTTTTGTCTTATCAAAAGAAATAGTAAATGCACTGGGCTTTTAGAAGCTGGAGTAATATGAAAGGGTTTCTCTATGTAGCCCTGGCTGTGCTGGAAGTCACTCTGTAGACCAGGCTGGCCTCCAACTCAGAAATCCTCCTGCCTCTGCTTCCCAAGTGCTGGGATTAAAGGCATGCGCCACCACTGCCCAGCTAACAAGCTCACTCTTAAACAAAACATTTATGAAACTGGTTAAACCAGTAACCCAAGATGAGATTGCAGGGCTAATTCAAAGCACAAAGAACACTCCCTTGTAGTTTAACATATGTGTTAAAGTAATTTTAATAATTTTCAGGTTTGGAAGGGTTTTTTTTCTAACTTTTTATTGATTGTGTGTGTGTGTGTGTGTGTGTGTGTATGTGTATGAATATCAAATCACATACACCATTTCCACTCATCTCCCTGTCCTGCTATATCTGCTCTCCTCCCCTGCAATCTCCCTTCCAAAGGAAAACAAAAGATAAAAGTAGAATAAAAAATAAGACAAATCTCCTTATGGAAGCTACAGTGTGTAGTGGTGTGTCCCACCGTATATCCTTTTGCTGAATCAGCTTTACTTACAAATGCTATACTGCATTGAGTCATTGGTCTGGTTCAAAGCCTCTGGCTTCAGCTTCACTATCAAAACTGGATCCTCACCTAGACTCCTCTCAGATACCCTGTTGTCATTCTGTGTCATGGAGATCCTGTAGTTTTGTGTCTGGAGACCGATCGCTTCATGGGCTCTAGAAGTTAATAGATGAGGTAGATATTTGAGTGGGCCAACTCTAAGCCCTAGATCTGGGCCTGGGTGACTTGTTATCCTGCCAAGTCTTCTGCATCGACAACACCAAGGCAGGTTCTCCAGCACTGCTGGGTCTAACTCACCCAGTTCCAAAACCAGCAAAGGGCAAAGCCAGCTCTTTTACTCTCATGCACTCTGGCTGTCACCCACTCATGCCCATGCCAGCAGGGCCCTGTCTATGGAGTGCTGAAGCAGGTGATGAACGGACACAGCCCTTCTTGGTCTCATGACCCTGGACCACTATTCTTGCCTGCCCTGCTGTAGGTGGTGAGAGACAGCAGAGATTGCAGGGAATGTTGGGAAGCGGGGGTGAATGTTTGGAAGATGTTTAAATAATTCATTTAATAAATATTTCTATTGTCTTTATCTTCATGTGTACTATTTATTAACATGCAGTGGATGATTTAATTTGTCCTATGAAGTCTTTAAATTAAGATACATACTGATTGTTGGATACAAGAATTATTTATATAATTTGAACCCAGTTTCATTTTCTTTGTGGCCAATAATTTAAATACAATGGATTACAGAATCTTGAAATATAAATTAATTTCTGTCCACAGTAACTTGCTTCAAGGTTTAAATCAAGAGTTTCAAGTGTAGAGGTAAATAGTAAAACAAACTTCACTGTCCAAAATGTTAGGAGCATCAAGAAAGGTCACTTATGTTGCCTGTATATATTGATCCAGTTTTGAGAAAAACCTTTCTTTTTCTTAAAATGTACAGAGAGCAATCTTTATTATTCAGAACTTGAATCATGCTGTCCTTTGGTTAAATTTCTAGTTTTCATTTTTTTCAGAATGAGTTCTTTCTCCTCTTCAGTTTTTTCTATATCTCTTCCCTTGTGATTAACCTAAGAAAATTTTAGCTGCTATTATAGGCTTATCATAGACTTTAAGTTGTCTCAAATAGGTTGGCTTGTATTTTTCGTTTTGTTAACATACTGATATTGGAGTTGGTATTCCTCCTCAAAAACATCAAGGAAGTAGGTTGACAACCTGAAATTTGTTATTTTGATTTTTTTGTCTGTTTTGTTTTGGTTTTTTACATCTGTGGTAAAATAATATTCTGGTAAACATGAAGGAGTACAGTTGAAAGAAGCTTTCTTGTGGATCAGGGCTTCAAAATAAATAAATAATACATCTATTCCCTTATCTTTTAGTTAAATCTCTGAAAATTAAGGTGAAATAAGGAAATACAGCTTAGAGAAAAGTAAAAAAAAAAAAAAAAAAACAAAAAACCAACAAAAAACAAACAAAACAATTTTGCCTCTGAATGGGGACTTGATACTATACTTCATTTAAGTCTGTGTCAAAATATATATTTCTCTAAGTCTATGTGTTTTATGAGGTAAATGGCCATACATATTCTTAATAATAAACACATTCAACATACTAGTGTTGGAAACTGTGCTTACCCACTGTGTGATAAAACTTTCCCTGGGAAGATGTAATACAGACATCTACTCACACTAGGTAGGGACCTATAACAGACCCAAGTATGGAGACCACCCAATTCCAGTTTGGTGAACCAATGGTGTTACAGGAATATGGATGAGGGGTTACTTAACAGAATACAAATGAATCAAAACAACCGTATTTCCAGTGTCCATACCAGCACAGGTGACATCTCCCACAGCTGGAAAACTTGAGCATACTGAACAGTCTGCAGAAAGCCCAACAGCTGAAGAAAGTCCTTCCTAGGTGTCTCAATTGGTCTAGTTGTTTTGATCTCAGAAGCTTTGAGTCTTTTCTCCCCTGAGACTCTTCTCTGTAGTTCAGTTTCTTTCTATCTGAAGAGGAGACTCTTAGCATTTTTTGCTTACTCTGGCAGGGAGGGCCCTAGTGAATTTGATTAGTTTCAGGGACTTGTTGAAGCTAGGTTGAATTGTTTACCTTCCAGTTTAAGGACTTTCCTGTAGGCTGGATGTTTCAATCTTGGAGAGAACACTTACACAGCATTACTACATAACCATGTATAAGATTAAATATTGATAACTTAGTTGTGCTTAACATTTGTATGTACACATACTCATCCATGAAATGTAGATTGGTCCTTCACTGTAGCACTTTAATGTGATTCTTAAGTTATATTAAAAAAGTTATGTGGATGAAAGTGAAAACAGGAAATATAATGTTTAATAAGCTTGGCCAGCCATACTGAGCATCTTCATTGAGCATTCTATCAAATCTATTCTTAAAAGTACATTTAATTGGCTAGTTTATAAAGTTTATAATCATTGCAAATCTTAACACTGTATACATGTCATTGAAGCAATTATCCTAGTTTATCCTAGTTATTATTTATCCTAGTTTTAGAAGCTTTTGCCAGTAAGTAGTATTTTCACATTACTACTATCTTCTCTGGTTTTATAAATATATAAGTTAATTGCATAGATATGTAATCCAGATATTAAAAATATAGGATTCAAGAAATTTTCATTAACAGTCAATATGTTTTGCTAACCATGCTGTAACGATATAGCCAAGAAGTGTAGTATTGTCTTCAAAATGACTTCATTTTCTCCATCAGATTCATGCAATTTGAATTTTATATTTGCTGATAATAATATTTGTTGATAACTTACATATCTCTGTATCTTTCAAATTCAGGCCTATCAAATAGATCTGGTGCTACACTCATTGCCTTTGTGTTTTACAAGAGCACACGAGATTGATCTTCTATTATTTCAGTTTCATGCAATCTGATAAAATAAGCGCATTCACTGACATGCAAAGCGAATTATGCTCTCCTTTATGAGAAAACCATGCTCCAACACACAGTTGCTATTCAGATAAATCCATCCATGGATACATGTTATTAGGTACTAAATTACCTTTAAAATAATTCAGTAATATAAAAAGTAGATGGTTTTTATTAAAAGATTTTTAGAGCCAAAGAAGAAATATACACTTAGTACAAGAAGCCATTTCTAACATGAATTCACTGATCTAGAAAATTACTTTAATGCACATATCAATATCCGTGCCAGATGCTTCTATTTCAGCAATTAAAAAGTCTCTAAATCCTCTTCTTGTGTGCATAATGAAAATCCACATGCATTTTGTAGGTTAAAATTATACTTCTTTTTTTCATTGTAACTATCCAGTAAAATAAAATTATAGATAATAAAAAGGTAAAAGGGGAAAATAAATCACATTTTCTGCTTAACCTGGCCTTTGTATATTGAGAAAAAATAATGATTGATAAATACATCCTTGACTTTTAGTGACAGAAGATTCTTAGTAGACATGTAACTTTAGTGTGAAAAATTAGAATATTGAAATCTTAAGAAATGTGAAAAGACCTAGACGGGAGAGAGAGAAGGAGAGAGAAAGAGAGAGGCAGAGAGAGGCATGAAGGGTTCTATTTATGAATTAAATTTACATGACTGGAATGAAATTATCATTTTACTTTTACTATAATTTTAGAACTCTAGATCTGTATAGTGTAGTTTGTCATAAATAACACGTAGCATAAGGTGAACTATAGAAAAATATTTCAATATAAAATAAGATTAATATAACTATCTTGTCTTTCTCTAGCTGTTTATATTTCAGCTTGTTACTTGTATATATATATACAAGTATGTATATATATTATTGATGAACAAAATACCTGCCACAAGGTTACTTATTGCTACTCAATATCATTAAATATATTTTATGCATCAGAGAACTCTTATGTTTTGAAGGTATGGTAGCATATCTCTGATGAAATAAGTGATTTCTAATAACTAACTTAGATGTTAAAATTTAATCCTAAAGTTTCCCAGTTACATGATTATCACTGTATAACCAAAGATTCCCAAAGGGAAAGGAAAATTGACTTTTGTACAATTTTAGTTTTATATGAGTAGATAAACAGAATAGGTCTTTGACATGTCAGAATGTTCTACTAAATAGTATGAATTTGTGAAGATAATCTTTGAGTCACAATTTGTAGAAAAATTTTAATACAGCAATATGGATGTTCAGGCAAGGGATCATATCCAATGACCTATGTCTGTGTGATCCAGCTGGAATACAAACATGTGCCATACCTTTAATTCTTTAGTCTGAAACACAGATACACCCATAGTACATACCCTCAAGGTGAAATTAGTTTGTAGAAAGAAACAGCCATGTTTGAAAGTGACATCTAATTGAATGGCAGACAGAGTGATGAATCAGAGGAAGAATTGACAGAATGTATCAGAGATAGAAGAATATGTAAACTCTCATAAGAACAGCACAGGAAAGAGAAGCTATTTAAGAGCAATGCAGGGAGAGAAAGTCAGTCAAATGGGAGTCAGTACAATGAGTGAGTTCAGTAGAGCTGAGTTAATTCATGAGTTCATGTAGTTCAGGTCAGGTCAGCAGAGGCAGGTGAGTGCAGAGACTAAGAAGCAGTCAGAAGATTGGGGAAAAAAAAATCCAGAGTTAGTTTGAAGCTAGACAGAGCAATTCAATCAGAAGCTGAAGAATCTGTAATGAATTGGTCATCGTGGAGTAGAGTTTGAATCAGAACAGCTAAGTTGAACCAGCCAGTCAGTGGTCAGAAAGAACTAGAAAGGGTGAGTATATTCAGCCGTAAGCCTCAGATTCTAGGCCTAGAGTAGACTGTATGGAGGACAGAAGCTTCTAGGCCTAGGCCTAGCGACAGTTAGTACAAAGAGAAATGCTCTGTGCTCTGTTCAATCCATATGTTTGTACAGCTTGGGTTTGGCACTCATCTCATTCCCTTCCTCTGAGGAATTAAAAGTTACATTTACAACAATTTAATACATTCCTGACTTTACTTCCTCTAGTATCAAAAATGTTATATATTATCTACTCACATTTTCTTTAAAATATCTTATATTCACTATTTGTTACTTTTCCAAAGTATTCATGAGTGTGCCATTTCTTTTCTGTCATATGTTTATGCAAATGTATCATTTTATATTTCAAAATTATCATTTTTATAAATACATTATGCATACAATTTTTCTTATGATACTCTAATATATCTATCAGTCCTGAATATATTTGAACACTTCAGCTCATAGTTAGTTGGTTCTTCTTGCACCTTTCCCTATAATCTTCTGCTATTATTTTTTTGCTATTTTTCCTAATATGCCTAAATTCAAGCAAATTCCATTTGTAAAGTGTTTTCCCACATCATACATCTTTTTGGAGAAGTGCATTATCTCAATTTTCACTAAGTTCTTCTCTCTTCTTCTAAGTTACAGAGAAACTACTTAAGTGTATCAGCTTATTACAGAAATAGAAACCGCTGTGGACCATCAGAGTAGATGACCAATCTTCCTGAAGCAAACTTCAAACTGAAAGATGAATTCATGGCTATCGCACTACCTCATTTTCATATATATATATATATATATATATATATATATATATATATATGCCATTATTTTCTTTCCTACCTGACTACAAAATTCTGTACTGATACCGGTGTTAAAGAAAGGAAAGGTGGTACTCATATAGATGTGTCTGATTTTCTTTTTGTCTGAAATAATGGTAACATGAAGAAAATTTTGAAAAGGTTCATTGAAGAAAGAGTAAGAGCACAGTTATTAGTGCATTCACAGAATCTTGGCATTTTAAATATTCTATTTTTCCTGTTGATAGAAATGTTGACATGTTGGTACACGTATATGTACAGTGTTCAAAATATGAATAGTTATTGCTTTTAGAGATGCTTTCACTGTTTCTAGCCAGTTTCTCTTGTTGCTCTGCTAAAGCATCACTTATTCTCCCACTTCTGCTTAAGGCTACTTTGATCTACATTTTTATTTTCTTATCAGACGAGAAGCTTTCAAACGCTTTCTAACAATCCATTATTTTGTGCATTTTACCCATGTGTGGCTCACAAGGAGCTGCTGGCTATCAGCAGTGAACAAAGAAATCCACTGTGTCAAGTGCATGTTTGCTTATGTCCAGCACAAGAGGGCTAAGATAGTTAACTTTGATTATCAACTAAATCAGCTTTGTGAAAAATGTGGGAGATCTGGACAGAGACCTCTGGGTGTGTCCTTGAGAACACCTGCAGAGAAGAATAGCTGTGCAGGGAGATTACACTAAATGAGTGCAGAAGCAACCTACTGGGTTCTAGAGAGTTAGAGAGCAGAAGGAAAGAGTGAGAATTCCTTCCCTCTGCTCCCTGTCTGCCACTTATGGTGCAGGTCCTTCTCCTCTTGTCAGGCCCTGTCACTTACCATAGCCTGACAGCACTGACTCTGGGTTGCAGAAGAAATCTGTCCTTTTTCAAGTGTTTTATCTCAAGTATGTTGTCACAAAGAAACTATTTCAAAATAATACCAGTACTTAGCAAATTTTAATATTTAATCAATATTCAATTTGAATATAAAATTTTATTCTCACCTAGGTATCACATATAAAACTATTTTAAGTGTGATAATCAAGATGCTTGGACAGTTTTGTGGTTGTAAGTTTTATGGGTCAACCTTTTGGTCACAGGAGAATAACATTTTTCTTATTTAATTAATTGATACTACTGTGCAGTCAGTGCAAGAAGGACTGCAGTCTGCAATCCAGTCATGGTGTGTGTTTTATTTGATCTTTAGTTGGTAAAGCTACACTCAGAAATAATCATGCCTTGCCTTATTCTTCACCGTGCTAATGTGACCACCTCCTCATTGCTCTACATGGGTTGCATGCCTTACAGATAAGGTTTCTTTTTCAGGTGGCTTTAAACTCAAACTTTAGTTGTACCTTCGGAGAGTCATTTGTGGATGGGAAGCTGACTAGCTTTTTCTTTCTTTCGTGTTAGATTTGCTTAATTGTTTATTTCGTTCATTTACAAATGAGAATAGTAAGTGCCACTTACAATATTTAGACTGTTGTTACATGAGTAAGTCATATGTGATAGTCCAGTGACATTTTTATCAACACGCCATAAAAAGGGTGCTTCCTCCACTTCCACAGACTTTAAGATGTGAAAATGTCCAGATAAGGATTATCTAGATGCTTGAAGAGAATGGACCCTCTCTAAAACCAAATAATGGAGATTATGTAATATAAATCTTCAACTGGAACTGAGGAATGCACTCTCACAATACTGTGCTTTTTGATTAATTTACTTTTGTTTTGTGAATGATGTCATCAGAACAGTAAGGAGATGGTTCCCTGGAGAAGAGTGTGCTATGGTAGGCTGATACCAACTTAGCTCACCTGGTATTAAGTGCTTCCCAGAAGTATCAATCACTGTGGATTTTAATCTCACTGTACTTCTCCACTCTGCTTACAGAGCAAAGAAAACATTGGTCTAAAGATACATAGACTACATAGAAGTCAAACTGAGTCATAGGGAGAGGTGTAGCATTATCATTTCGGAGATCTATGAAAACAGGACAAATAAAAATAATAAAATAAAATCTCTGCCTCTTTTTGATATACATTCCTCATTTGATAAAGTTTTTAAAAAGTGCTAGCAACAGATTGTCTATCTATCTATCTATCTATCTATCTATCTATCTATCTATCTATCTATCTAAAATTTCTCATTTTTTCTTAAAATGCTGCATTATGCTTTTTTTTACTTTCTTTCCTTTTTTTGCTCTACTAGTCCTTGCTCCATGGTTTGATTAGTTCACTAGTATATTTTTTTTTGTAATTTTTGTAAACTTTTATTTTTCTGCAAGATATCCACTACAAAAAAAATCCTTTATATTTCCTCACTTCAGGATATATTTATCAATCTTTATTAAAAATCAAGTAATTTAGTCCTATTCAATGTCAGCTACTTTGCTCCTGTATTCTTAATCTTTTTCTCATAATTAGTACCTTTCTTATAGACTTCCAGTCTTGTAGATGAAACTTGTTTTGGCTAATCAAACAACTGCAAATATATCAAGCTCAATAAGTCCTTGTTACCCGAGGTGAAGGTTGGCCATTCCCCAAACAAAGATTCTCTAACCAGATGGCTAACAACTGATCACTTATGTACTAGGGAGAGTAGACAAGCTGGGCACTGTATTGGAGACACAAATGCATGTCAGAGAAGAAGAAATGCAGAGTTTGATGGTATATGCCACTGTATTTTGGACCATTTACTAAACAACACAATGTAACAAACTACTGTGCCTGTTGTATCTATATCTTTTTTAAAAAAAGAATTATTTATTTTATGTATATGAGTACAGTGTAGCTGTCTTCAGACACACCAGAAGAGGGTATCAGATGGTTGTGAGCCACCATGCGGTTGCTGGGAATTGAACTCAGGACCTCTAGAAGAGCAGTCAGTGCTCTTAAGCTCTGAGCCATCTCTCCACCCCATGCATTCATATCCTATTTAGTGATATCAGCATCCATTCCATCATCTGCCTGGAATTTTCTTGGCAGGATTATTCTTGACAGTTTCCTGCTCAATTTGTCCTTCATTGGACCATATTAGTCTGCTGTTTTTCATCTCTAAATTATCATTATTTTGGAGTAACTTTTCTTTACTAAATATGAATTATGTTTATTACACAGGGCAGTGGTGGCACACGCCTTTAATCCCAGCACTTGGGAGGCAGAGGCAGGCAGATTTCTGAGTTCGAGGTCAGCCTGGTCTACTGAGTGAGTTCCAGGACAGCAGGGCTACACAGAAAAACTCTGTCTTGAAAAAACAAAAAAAAAAACAACAACAACAAAAAAAAAAGAATTATGTTTATTAAACTAGTAATTAGACACACAGTAAGTTATTCATTTACCCTCTATAATCTACTCTTGTTTTGTCTTGTATAGTAATTTTATTATCTATGCACAAGGTCATGAGCTAGTTGAAGTCCTACTGTTAATAATTGTATTTTATCTATTGCCTAACATTATAATTTTTTAGAAATTCCCTCACATAGTTTCCTTTATAAAGGATACCGTACAAAATGCAAGATCCTCTATTTCTAGAGGGATTTTTCTCATTATTTTATAATTTTGAATAATACATTTTACTGAAAAGCAAAATACCATCAACTTGATTCTTTATTTAACCAAAGAGTGACGTTTGCTAAAAATATGCCCATGGAAATTAAATTTGTGTGTGCTTCTATCTCATAGCCATGCTTTCTGGCATTCTGGTCAGGAATTTCTATCTCGACTCAAAAAGTTCAGTGATGTCCATGTGGTCTTTGAAGGTTCACAATTAAGTTTCTGGCAATTAGAATGCATGGAAGGAAAACTACAAGAATTTTGGCATTCAAAATTCATATGAGTGACTGTCTTTTCTCCACGCTTTTCACAAATGTTATGAGCATAACACGTCGCCGATACTGCCAGCAATTCTTAGCCACTTCTGCTCTGCTTCTTTGCTCAAACGACATGCCCTTTCCAAAGTAATCATGGAAACAAATGAAACACGGGCTTCTGCCCAGCAGAAACTTGATGAAGTTTTGGAATTGATTGAACGCTGTTAGTGTTGTTAAAAAACACTGTTAGTGTTAACCTTATTAAAACAGCTTCTACTAATGAACATGCTGCATATGCAAGCTTGGGCATATGGCTATTTCTTTGCCTTGAATTGAATATGCCTAACTCATGGTAGTTATGCAACAGATAATATTAGAAGAAATGAAGATTTAACAAACACAAATTTGTTGAGGTTGGTTTGATTCCTTTTGTCACCTATTTGTTCTTTGTTAACATAATATGTATTCCATGGTTCTGTTATGAATTTCAGAGTCTTATGAAAACACTCTGCTTCTCCTAAATATTCTTCTTTCCCATAAGTTAGCTGTGGGTTAGAGGACTAATCTTGCTGCGGGAAACACAGAATGTTGGCAAACAGAATTTGGATACAGAGGATTAGAGCACAAATCTTGTACAATCAGTGAACATTCTATTGAACCAGTGTAACTGAGGGCAAGAAAAGTGGAGGAAGAGATGAGGGATAGCCAAATTTAATCAGTCAAGTTTATTTTTTAGAAAACATGTTTAAATTTCAACTGAATATAAGTACTGTTTAGTAATGGGAGATGACTACATTTAATTCTAAAACATTTTCCAGACAAAATTCTGGGTTTCATGTTGTGATATTAACTAAGTGTATATCAAGTCTTGATATATTCACTATAAATGAATGGTCAGGCACATTTTTTTTTAATTTTTATGAGAAAAATACCATAAGTAAATTGTTTCTTATTTTATATACTCATTTATTTGTTCATTTGTTTGTTTATATTTTGAAACAACTACTGTATTCAAAGATTGGCTTTACTAGGCTTGGAGAGTGCTATCAAAAAAGGACAGAAATTATTCAAATTTGATAAATGAAGTAGCAAATGCACAAATATAAGCCATTAAAGATGGCTTAATAGTCAATTCAAACCACTGATGACCAATATTTATGGAAAAGAGCGTACTCTACTTTCTCCTCGACCCTTCTGTTTCTCATTTGGCATGCGCCCAAGTTTCTGCTGTGTCAACATTTGCTCCTGGGTGAAAATGAAGGGAAAAAGGTCCATAAGGTTCCCATTGGCCCAGACAGTAGAAACATCTGCTGGATTCACAAGCAGCTTGCTAGCCCAAGTCTGCAGGGACATTTGATGCTTATCGACCCTGCCATATGAGTCAATATTTCCTGTGCTCCGAGGCTATACAATCTAATTTAAAAAGGCAAGGCTGTACATTACATGTCAAGAATTCATTCATTAAATAAGTATTGTGTGTTTAAAACAACTGTCACGACATTATGCTTCATGAGCTTAATAATAGCAAAATTCCAATTCTACTGAATGGCAGTTTATTATCTAGTTAATGATATTATTCTGATTATTGATTGACCCTGTAAATTTGTAAATGTGCTTGTGGAGTTTACTCTTAAACATCATTCGCCATTGTTTATTTTGTCAGAAATATATGTATCACCTTTTCCATAAATTCACAAAGGTACCATTTTATCTATATCCAAGTTCTGTTTGGAAAATTCTGTTACCTGCAGCAAGATTTCTTCTCTAACTCACAGCTAAGTTATGGAATGAAAAATATCTGAAAGAAGTAGAGTATGCTCCTAAATTCCGAAATTTCTAATGGAGCCATAAGATACATTTTCTGTAATTTATGATTTTATAGAACTGTAGGATACATTTCATAAAATCTACTACCTTTTAGTAGACTACTTTGATATTAGCTGGCAGATGTTTTCAATAGTGAAATCTGATATTAATAGCAACAAAAGTAAGATTCACCACTTATTACCATAAGTATTGTGTGTTTAAAACAACTGTCACGACATTATGCTTCATGAGCTTAATAATAGCAAAATTCCAATTCTACTGAACGGCAGTTTATTATCTAGTTAATGATATTATTCTGATTATTGATTGACCCTGTGAATTTGTAAATGTGCTTGTGGAGCACATACAATTACCACAATACTGAGCTTTAATTATTTAAATTTACTTATTGTATTTGTGTTTATAAAGGTATGTGTGTGAAACATGCACGTGGATGCACATTTGCTTGTCCTTGCAATGCACATGTGCAGGCAGGAGGGTATATGTTATGTGTCTTCTAACATATTCCATCTTAGTTTTTGAGACAGGATCTTTTACTCAGCCCTGGAGTTTGTCTATTTGGCTTAGACTGACTGGCTAGTGAGACCTTGCCCTTCTCCCTCCTGGTGTTCCTGGGCTGCATGCATCTCTAGGCACAGCTTTTATGTCGTGCTGTGGATCTGAACTCAGGAACTCTGACTTACATGACAAGCATTTTACTCAGTGGGCCATCTCCCCAGGCAATTATTGACTTTTAACACACAGAGTTGGTCATGTTCTGTGAGAGTCTTCTGACTATCAAGCTTCTGCCAGTGTCTGCACACTAGCCACACTTTCAGATCCTTCTGTGTATCCCACTCAGTTACTGCAATTGGAAAATCCATCTTTTTTAATACTTCGTTTAATTTTTAAGAAACAATTAAAGATATTTGAAAATATATAGGGTGTATTTTAAGCTATAAACAAGAAGAAACTATAGAGGGTATACTTTTAAAAATTATAAACAAGAGAAAATTAGAAACAGTAAGATGGATCTATTATTAGATTTTACTTTAAAATGTATTTTTATTGGTTCTTTGAGAATTTCATACATTTTGATAAATTTTCACCCACACAAATCCGCCTATGTCGATTCCTTCTCCCCTACCCACCAAACTATGTGAATTTTATTTTAAGTTGCCCAGGTATTCTTAGATTTGTATGGTCCACTTACCAAGACTATACTTATATAGAAAATCAACTCAACCACCTGCTATCATGGCAATAACTCCTTTCCTAGTAGTGAGACTTCTTGCAGAACTTCCCATTCTGTAATGTGATTCAGCCTGGCTTGACCTTATGGAGGTTTTGTGCCTGCTATTTCAACCACTATGATTTCATATGTGCAGCTTCTTGCTGTGTCAAAAAGATATTGTTTTTTTTTTAGCAGTTATCTATGACTTCTGGCTCTTCCACTTCTGCTGCCTCTTCTGCAATGATGCCTGAACCTTTCAGGGGTGTGTAGTACTTATGTTCTATTTGGGGCTGATCATTCAGCGATCTCCTATTCTCTATACCTTGAACAGTTGTAGCTATCTATATTAATCACTATTCATTGCACAATAAAACCTGTTCTGATGAAGACTGAGATATGTATTATGTATGGATAAGACATCAAGTCATTAGGCTTCATTTAATACCATGTGCATTTAGCAGAATAGTAGCAGGTGGTTTTCCTCTAGGAATTAAAATATGTCTAAGCATAGGTTTCTGTAATGGTGCTGTAACATAGACTTCATCTTGTTAGGTAGGACATCAGTCCAATCAGAAAGTAGCTGATGACTCCTATGATGTTTGTACCTGAATTGTACAAGAGGACATGTCTTCCCAGGTCATTGGTTACTGTAGATCGCAAGGTTCACAACTTGATAAGACTGAAGATTGCTTTTCAACTCTGGTAGCTCTGGTAGCTCTGGCACTATTCAAGCTAGGCAAGTTTGAATAGTTTCCAAGTATTATATGTCTAATGTTTCAATGTTATAAGAGTCCAGTATGTAGTATCCTCAGGAACAGGGTCTGATGGTTTGTAGTTTTCTTTGTTCATTTGTTTTGAGACAAGGTCATTCTATGAATCTCCTGCTATCCTGGAAATTTCAATGTAGTCCTGACTGGCCTTCAACTCACAGAGATGAACAACTATATCTAAAGATTAACCAATAGCACTACTAGTAGCCTATAGTGTGTGTTTTGGGGCAGGAGGTATGCTACTTTAATATCAAATATCTTTAAAGGAAGTAGCCAATTCCTGACATCAGGATTTTTATTTGTTACCTTGTGGTTTCTAATAGGGACATTATCATCTGGTTATACTAGGTCTATACTTTAACTTTTTTGTCTGTGTACATTAGTAGAATTTCCTTGAGAGATTTCTATAGATGACAATTTAGTTGAAATTATTGTAATATAGTTTTTCTAATGCATTAACTTGAAAAACCTACATGTTTTAATTTGACCAATATTTGTTAGCTACTGTCTTAGTTACTGTTCTATTGCTGTAAAGAGACAGCATGTCCAAGATAGTTCTTATAAAAGACAGTGTTTAACTGGAGGCTTGCTTAGAGTTTTAGAGATATATTCCACGATTGTGATGACAAACAAACAGGCATGATGTTACAGCAGTAGCTGAGAACTTCACATTCTGATCTTCAGAGAGATCACAGACACACACACAAAACACACACGGGGGTACAGAGAGGGAGGGGAGGGGCAGCAAGAGGGAGAGGGAGAGACTATAACTGGACTGGCATGAACTTTAGAAGCCCAAAGCCATTCTCAGTACACTTCCTCCACTAAGACCACATCTCCTTCACTAAGACCCCACCTACTCCACCAAGACCATACCTACTTCCACCTAGACCACACTTACTCTTACAAGTCCACACTTTCTAATTTTCTCAAATAGTTCCACTCCCTGGCTACTAAGCATTCAATAAATGAGGGTATAAGGGGTATTCTCATTCCAATCACCACAACTCTGATGAATATGACATTGCAATTTAGAGACAAACAAAAATACACTATCTATGGATCAATAATCTTTCATACATCCCCTTATTAACCTAGCAGAAATATTTATATTCACATATAAACAGGCATGTAAGTTTTAAAAGAAAAGTCCTCTGTTTTTCTTCAGCTTGGATGTGGAATTCTTGTTTGTTTTCCAAATGTATATTGATCTTATCTGACGGAGAAGAAAAGCCAGAGAAATCAGAGCAATGTTGAGTGTGAATGATGTAACTGTTTATGAAGCTGAGAAGAGGCAATGTTTCTGTTAGTGAACTGTGCAGAAGTTGAAGTTTGTTATTGTTGTTGTTTGGTTGGTTTTTTTCCTCTCTCTTCCTCTGCTATAAATAAACTACATTGTCCATTCTGCTAATAATAAACATCTGCCCAGTTCTTGGCTTCATACTTACAGCTGTGGCCAGGGAATACACCAACCTTATCTACCACTAGACTCACCTGAAACCTAAGGAAGTTAATAAGTCACAGAGTTCAATAAGCCATCAGTTGTGCCGTGATACTCTGAAATGTTTTTAAATGGGTGCAGCTCTGCATCAGCCCAAAGTAGACTAAGGTTCAGCTCCCAGTCGGGCTGGAATACCTCAGCTATTCAACATTAGCCATCAACAGCTCCAGGAAGCCTCCTACTTCCTGTAGGTTTTATAGTTGACTTATTAAACCATACAGCCTGGTTTAATGAGCCATTTTCTGGTACAACTTCTAATCAATCATGACACTTTACTGTTTAATAAATGATGTCAACAATGACATTTGGGAACTTAATACAGTACCTCAAAACCACCCTGGTTTCTAGTTATTGGGCTTTTAAATTTTTTTCTATTGGATATTTTATTTGTTTACAATACAGATGTCATCTCTTTTCCCCGTTTCCCCTCCCTAGAACTTCCTATCCCATCCCCCCTCCTCCTTTATGCTTTTATACCATTTTAATTACATGCATATATTTTGATGCAATATACAGCTATGGATTTCTGAGTGCAGAGTAAGGGCCAACATCATCTGGGACTGCTTTCCTGCCAGTCTTACTGCTTGCCAGCCTTAAAACACATGGCTTTTGTTTGGTTCCCATTTAACTATTACTCTCTAGAATTCAAGTTTTAAAATTGAAGAATCAGAAGGTTGCCAAATATCTTAATTTTTAGTGAGATCTATTTTATTAATTAACTTATAAACATTTCACTCTGTTACAATTATCTAATCAAATAAAGATGCACCATGAATGCAGGCATTGATATTCTTAGCATTTTTTTTTTTATCATCAAAAATATAAATTCTTAAAGCCGGTTCGTCTGCACAATTCTATACAAAGTATCAACTTTCATTTTAATATTTCCCACATCAGTTTGCACTTGCTCTAGCAGGGTAATGTTCTCCTAGATCTAATATGGCACTACAAAGGGCTTGTACATCAAAGCACGTAAACATGGACAAGATGGGCGAAATCAACATTAATGAAATCTTTGTGCATTCAGAAATGATCAAACAGCAAAAAACACATCCCATTAGCCACTGTGTTATTACACATTATTTTCAAAAGGGAGATTGTTCCCCAGGGAATATTCTGTTGATTCATATGTTACTACATATTGATCTCCACTTTAAATAATTAAAGTGATATCATTTGAACACAATGTTTGTGTGTTAAGAAATTATGTGCCCATGGTTACAAGACACAATTGTATGCCTGTCAGGAAATGAGAGGTAAAGTATATGTATAATTTATTAATCAATAATTTTTAATCAATAATTTTCCATCAATAATTTATGCCAGTTACTACCTTGAGGACAAAAAGTCTATACTAGAAGATATTTATGTTATATTACCCAAAGAATGAATTGTTTGTGGAATTATATGATAAAGAGAAAAAAACATGAAAAATCTTTTTCTTTTTTCCTATTTTATATTATTATTTTATATTTATATTCTATTTTATTTTTAGAAAAACGTTATTCATCTGCATGGCTATTATGTTTAGGCACTAGGAGAAAGATTCTGAATTAAGAAAACTCTTTTAAACATAAATTAAAATAAGTATTTTCATTTCTCCCTAATAACTGATATAGACTTTAAACAACTGTCAGGATCATTCAGGCAATAAAGGTGCTGACTATTTTTGTTGTTTAAAGTTTTTATTCCATTATCTATCTTTATTTTTGCTTTGTTTTTTTATTATTGGATACTTTATTTATCTACATTTCAGGTGTTATCTCCTTTCCCCATCCCTCCCCGCAGAAACCCCTTATCCCATCCTCCCTTCTATTCTTTCTATGAAGGTGTGCCCCCAGCTATCCACTGACTCCCACCTCCCTGCCCTCGAATTCCCCCACATGGGACCTCAACCAAAACTGACCTTAATACTTGCACGTAATTAAAACGGTATAAAAGCAAAAAGGAGGAGGGAGGATGGGATAGGGGGTTTCTAGGGAGGGGAAATGGGGAAAGGGGATGACATCTGAAATGTAAATAAATAAAATATCCAATTTAAAAAAAAAAACAACCATACCATATGAGACAGATTATAAAATAAAAAATAAAAATAAAAAGTTTTTATTTTGCCAAGTTCCAAACTTAAACTCAATCCCTGGAACCCATACATGGAGGGAGGACAGAACTGACTCCTACACGTTGCACTCGGGCGTCATACTTGAAGTGTGGTACATGCACATCACCCCCAAAAATGTATTGCAAATAAACAAAAGTTGACAATAAAATGAAGATTCATCATTGTTAGTAACAAGAAAACTAAAATGCTCATGGCATTTAGAGTAGAAATATGTGTTTGTTTCTTTATCAAAAAGATGAGGAATGTGGGTGGGCATATAAGAGACAATCATGTTTTAGTAAAAGTACAAGACGATTAAACATAGCTAAGCATTTATCAGAAAGTTATCTACCGTATAAATCAAAACAACAATAACAAACAACTGAAGGCTTGTCACCTTTACAAACCTTTAATGAACTCTTCGATATAATTCAAATATAGTTCTTGATACTATGTTCAACTTTCACAATGATTCCTGTGCACAATCAAGTTCTTTTATACTGAGTTAATAGTAAGTAGAAAAACTGTTTTCTGGGAATGTAAGTGAATCACACAGCTTCTCTTGATAGCTTTACATTGCATACAAGTAGCTTAGTAAATGTGAGATCGTTATAATATGAAAAGGTTCCTGAGGTCTGGCTGGGCCATCCTTCCCAGTCTCACCTTGGACCACACCCAACTGTCTCTTATTGGGCACCAATCTCATTGGCGTTTGTTTCCTTTGTTGTGTAAACCTTTCCTTTCAGTTCCTTCAACTGCCAGCCTTTTGGCTCTGATCTAGAGACCCCATTACTTAGCTGCTGGTGGAACAGAGCTGGCTCCCCACCATCCTTGCCCTACGGCTATTTTCAAATTGTTGTCTTTTACTTGAAAGCTGATAATAGTTGAAATGTTACCATTCCTCAGCTGGGTACTTCTTTCAGTATTTGTCTTCTTGATTTTGCTGTTTTGTTTTCATTGACAGTTCTGAATGGATAACTGTCATTTCTAGGTGATCCATTCAAGTCATCTCCATGGGAGGTACACTGTCACTATCAATCATAGCTCTGACAAATGAATTCATGTAGCTGAAGAACATTTTATTGAAAAAGTCCACTAAAATATTAAATATATGTTCAGAAAATATTGCATTACAATTATAGTTTAGGTCCTTAATGTGAATTGAAATTATTCATTAAAACATGTACATTTTATATGTCTTACAAATTTTTTTTATTATTTTTTTCACAATTCAAAATTTACAGAAATATTATACAAAAAGATACATAAAGGCTCCATCAAACATAAATAGGTATATTGATTGCTTTAATGAAATTACTTATATTTAGTACAGAGAACAACAAAAACAGTATTAATATAGAGTCAATGTCAATATTACTTAATATTTTTCAGAAATGTATAAAATATCTGACAATCCTAAAGATTAAAATCTCCTGAATATAGATAAGTAATACTGAATAACTAGTACTTAAAACTCAGTGTATACTTAATTAAATCTAATAAACTTTGTTTGCTCTTTAAAATTAAGAAAAACCATAACGCCAGATTAAAAACCTAGTATATTTTTATTTGTAATTTGTCCCATTATCTTTATCTCATTTTGCTGATGTATTTTATGTATATGAATATTAGTTTTATATTATAAATTAATATTTTAATATTTAATTATTTTCCTGTATTTAAATTTTATTATCCCTTCTAAAAATATAACAAGTAGTTCAAATTTCTGTTGTATTTGATATTTAAAATATATTAAATTTAGTATTATTTATTTTTTTACTATATGAACCTTCCATACTTACCTTATCAAACAAATACGTTTGCAACCTTACTATTCCTTTAGATTCAGATTGAATTTTCTGCCAAGGAAATGCAATTTTAGATGATTATAACACATCCATTTTTTTCTCTCCAGAGGAAAGTTGACTTTATTAGATGTAACTTAAAAAAAGTATTCAATTTTTAAATAGTCAAATGATATTAAAATATAGGCTAATGAACTAAAGTCTATATATAAGAACAGATAACATTTATGTAAGTTTCTTAGAGATCCATAAATATTCGCTAAAAATAAAAAAATATAATTAAGAATATAGGGATTTAGTGATAATACTGAATAATAAAATTAATAAAACAGGCTATAACATTTTTTTATGTAGACAGAACTTTGAAGTGAATTCTCTAAGAAGGTTACAGTGTTTACTACGTAGTTTATAGGATCACCTAGTCAGAGTTATTCTATGGATAAATTGGAGATGTGGTTTCCCATAAGTCCTAAAGTTTGCTATGTATAAATAACCTAGAAAACTCATCTCACATTCCGGAAAAGAGAAATACAGGGAGTTTTTAGAGGAGAGTTATGAATTCTGTGCCTCCGGAGCTGCTCTGCGGGTGACACTGTAAATCTGAAAGAGCCTTTTGTCACGAATCAGAGCCAACAAGGGGTGAGGTCCAAGCGTTGGGTATGCTGAAGCTTCTGCTCTCTGGGTTGGTATCAGAGTGTGATGCTCACAATGGCCACAGTGAACCCCAGGATCTGGTCTACAGGATTGTAACTCCCTTAGCTGCCAGTTTGGCACTGTTTTGCTTCGATATCAGGAAGAGAAAGCCTCTCCAACCTTTCCTGGCCTTGCAAGACCCACTGCCCGCCAGCTTTGTCTCTTCCCGGCTTTGGTCTGGCAGTTGTATTGGAACATGGGTCTCCAATGTGCATCCTGTCTCTATGGAAACTGGCAGGCAGCACGGTCTGATGGCCATGCTCCACAGTGGCTGGGAAGACGGATGGCACAGAAGGTGGAGACCAGGTGTTATACTCTGAATGGAAAGTTGAGTGCAGAAAAAGAAAAAAAAAATGAAGTCGACTCAAAGAAAAATAAAATTATTTGGTCCAGCCAATAGATTCTAGGATTTTTCTAAAATCTAGAATCTAGAAAACAAAGCAGAAAAGAGAAAACAAGATGACAAGTAAAACCTCTGCAAGTAGATGAAAGAAGAGAGGGTTACACCAAAGGAGAACCAATTTGCACTTAGTTATCAGTCTTAATTTTTCTTTCCAATTTCCTGTCTCACATGATAGAGCATTCACTGCAGTTCCCTTGGGAATTGTAAACCTGCCTTCATGACATTAGTGTTTTGCCATCTAACAGACTTCAGTATGCAATGTGTTTCAGTCCACGAAACCACTGAGCCACGACTTTCACATTAGAAGGTTATTTGTTTCAAAGCCTTTGGTAATTTAGTGGAAGTAATAACACACTGTGTGTGTGCACTTAGATGTATTTTTAGTCTCTAATTTAGGCAACATGAGTGATCTTGAACTTTGTAAGATGTGCATTCTTTATTTAAATACTCCCCAAACTAGTTGAGAGAAGAGATAATAGAAGTAGAGAGACAAAAGAGAGAGGAAAGAAAGGTTGGAGAAGAGAGGAAAGAGAGAGAGGCTGGGAGAGCTGAGAATAGCGTGAAGGGAAAAGCTAAACAAGACTAGATCTGCATTGCACATCACTGTAAAGTGCACAGCCTATTTCTTTCTGTTTTTTGCTGGCTTCATGTTTCACAACAATTAGCATATTTTACATGTACTGATCCACTTGGCATTTGTGCTTTTGCAACCAATAAGTAAGAGCCTCAACACAAGGAATGTATTTTGCATTTAATTATGTTTCTGAGAGAAAAGAAAATATTTTTTAAACAAACTGAAACATTGTGTGTGCCGTTTAACTCCAGTGGCAGTTCTTTTTTCGGAGTTAGATAACTGTACAGATAAATTTAGCAGATATAGGAGCATGTAACCATACTTTCAAGTGAAAGGCCATTTTATACCTGGGGATTTTGACACATTTCTATTGAAAATCTGCAGGTTCCCATATTCCCTTGTCTTCTTTTTGTTTTCCGGTATTTATGTTTTAAGTCTGAATGTTTCTTGTAAAGAGTCTTCCTCATTTTCGGGAAGAGAAATATAATGAAAGATCCTAAATTACTGTTAAAATTTGCCCCCAAATTTGATCATATGTCCTTACAATTCACTGACTGTTACTCATTCCGTCTCAGCAGTACAAAGCCCAGCCTCATTCTGTCTGTCTAGGACTGTCTCGGGTGGCTATTGCTCTCTCATAGAGGAGGCAGTCATGTAGAGAGTATACTGGTGCACTTGTGTAGTCTATGCTTAATCTCTAGCTCAGGAAGAGATGGAGGAAACCATCGTTTCCACTTAGGCATTGAGGAGATAGCAAAGCTGGGAATGTATTGTTTGTGGGAGGGCAGGCATGTTTGGGGATCAGTGCTAAAACATGCATCTTTTTTCTGCCTATTCTATTAACTCCACTCCTGTGTTTTCTTCATGCTTCTTTGTTCTCATGGTCCATAGCAGTCTCATAACCAAACTACAGTGTCTATTACTTAAGAACTGGCTACTTCGTGTCCTGTGTGATCATGTGCTACTTATTTTTGTGGTTTGATAGTAAAGGGAGATGCAAAACTTGTGAGTGTGGGACAGTTTTTAAGTAACTCAGGTCAACAGGAGAAAAGGCTCTGTTTATTTCCTCTTTAGCTTGAGGTTCCGTTGTAACAGATGGAAACATTGGAGAAATAAAAATCCAGAGAAGTTACTTGGTCTGCTATGTCAAGATATGAAGGAAATCTAAGATTTCGGTATATGAATTATTCATTTTAAATTCCTTTCTTAGATAGACATTAGCTAATTATATTTGTAATCTAGTGAAAGTTCATAACCACAGAGAGTAGGTTGATATAAGCTGGACCATCTAGGAAGATCTAGCGCTTCAACCTCATTAGGCAAAAAGCAGAGGGCAAATGGAAACTGTTCTGAAATTTTTCATCAGTGTGATGATGGGTTAAAGGAATCAAAATCCAAAGTGAAAAGCTATGTAGTTGTTGTAATCAGAGACAGCGATGATGACTTTCAGTGGTTCGCTGTAAATATTTAACAACTTTCTCGGTGGGGAAAATTATCAGCCTGTAGTGTTTGCCAATTTCTACGGTGAAAATATTCCCTCCATGGTCAATTGCAAGCTACCAGCTTATGTCACTGAGTGCGGAGTGGTGAGACTTGGATCCCATGGAACCTCAGAAGCTGCCCTGAGTCAGTTCACACTCATTATGCTTAAACTGAATTTCAAATGCACTTTCACTTTCTTAAGAGAGATGTGAGTTGGTACTGTCCACCAAGGCTGCCTATTTATAAGACCTATGACTACTAGGTCTGGTAAATTTCCTCAGAAGCTGCCTGTTTACAATAGCTTATAGCCTTCTGTTTTCAGTGTTTTTCCACAGAGACCCAAGACTTTGTGTTAGCATGCATGTATGTCAGGCCTATTGCTGACTTTAGGTCTATGGCTGATTTTAGGCCTTTAGTATATATGCAGGGCTGCTCCTGACATCTTCTCCCTTCTCTAAGTATAGAAGGGCCTTGGCGATTCTATTCTTGTGAAGGTGGGATAGAGGCCTGACCTCAATAATTGAAGGGGACCTTGTAATGGCTCCGGTCCTCCTGTCCAGCCTCAGTAGACAGTACCAACTTAGATAAGGACAAGTGACTATGGGCAAAGCATAGTGACCTATCCCCTGAACCTACACCCAGCTGATACCCTGTTCTGAAAGGTATCTATACTCCCCTGATTACCTATGCTCCAGTGTCATTCCCTTCCCACATCCTGCCTTTTTGTGTTTATAACCTCTGTGTAAATAAGTAAATTTCAATGTGATTTAAATAACTAAATAAATAAAATTTTAAAAAAGAAAACATAAATAATCAAATAAAATTTAAAATTTATATTAATCTATCCTCAAAAAAAAAATAAAAAGATGTGAAAACTGGTATAGGTCTTTAAAATGCTGGACTGTAAACTATACCCTTTTAAAATCATAGTTAAAGAATCACATTTATATTCTGTTTAGTCCATAATGAGTCTATAATTAACCAAAGAGTGCTTAAAAGACAAAGTTGAAATTATACTTCCATCTTTGGGCTATATGAGAGAGTACATGTTTTAAAGTTTCCATGTACCTGACACCTAATTTTCAAGGTAGAGATGATGCCAGGATTACCTTTGCATATTAAATCCTGAATTCATCAACTCTACATGGAGTTATGTCTATAATGAGCATGACATATTAAATTCCCTGTATTTTCTGTATCTATTGGCAGTGTCTGATAGGTGAGGGAGATTACAAAACTAAAAATAAAAGAAATGAAAATGGGTAGTGAGACAAGGAAAAAGAACAGAATTTTAAAACCAAAGTGATCCATCCATCCAACAAAGCTGAAGTGTGGCTTTCACTTACTGAATAGTTATGAAATGTATACTTTTTTCCCATTTTCTAGTGTATACATTTTGTATGATCCTTTCTCTATTATTTTCTGCTGTAATTCGCGAGCTGTAATAGTGTCCAATGGATCTTTTCTCAGTCATTACTTCAACATACTTACCAAACTCCTCATAATGTTTCAAAAGAACTAAAATGTGCCTCATGGTATTTTGCTAATATGCCATTTGTGATATATATGTCCACTTATTTTAGTAAAGTAGAAGTCTATACATTTCCACCTTGATATGACCATAAACAAGCTTAGCATGTCTGAATTACATCTAGGTCATTTTACTCTCACCAGCTATCCTTCTTAGGCCAGCCAGTGTGCTAAGAAAACATACTCACTTTGGCAGCTGAGCATCTCCTTGGGCAATTCCCTTTAAAATACAGAATGTTATACAGGTAAAATACACTGCTACCAACGTCTTTTATTATTTACATTATTTTTCTTTCATTGAAAATTGATTCCTTTCTCAAACAATGTATCTTGATTCTTGTTTCTCTTCCCCCTATCCCTCCCAGTTTATCCCAATTTATTTTTCCTCCAGATCCATTCTATTTCTGTCTGGCATTAAAGAACAAATTAAAGATTGTAAGAGATAACAATCAAATAAGATAAAGTAAAATGAAGGAAAATTTACCATACTGAAGGTTGACACAAAAACCCAACAAAAGGAGGAAAAAGTCCAAAAAGCAAGGCCAAGAGTCAGAGACCCACTTGTTCTCTCAGCCAGAAATCCCATAAAATACTAAGCTAGTAGTTATATATGCAGAAGACTTGATATAGACTCCCGTAGGCTTGCTTTGGAACCAAGAACTATGTCTTAAATCAAGAACCACTGTGAACAACATGGAGAAACCCTTCATCTACAGAGCTGCACCATCTATGTCTCCTGCAGAAGGCCCTCTGTGCTCCTGGATTAGCCACTGCTGAGCTAGTTCTCCATCTGTTCAGCCCTGGTTTCTCTGAGACTGAGTATACAGGAGTCTGAGACAGCCACCCCCCACCCGCTCCACTTCAGCCTGTGGGTCCAACTTCGTTTCCAACCCCCGTGACTCAGTAGCATCTCGATGATATCCAGGAGTTTAGAATCCCCAGGCCCCAGGCTCCTCATCTCCAACCCTCCATTCCTGATTCCTCTGTGTGGTTTCCAGCAGTCAGTGGACACTTTGGAGTCAGGGAACTCAGCTTCAGCCTCTCACATCTTAGATTGTGTTTTCCCACCCCCTGAGTGGCATATAGGGCTTCCCTCATGCAGGGTAAATGAAGTCTAGCGCTCCACATTTCTGTCTACACCACCAGCGGTGTGGGAAAACACTCAGAACCGCATCTCTGAGTAATTCCACATTGTATAAATTAACCACAATTTTAAAAGTCTATTTTCTTGTTGAAGGTTATTTAGGTTGTTTCTAGGTTTCTGTCTATTATGATTAAAGCCCCAATTGTAGTGGGATATTTTTCCCACAATTTGGGAGGAGCTAAGGTGGGAGGAGTAAGGAGAGGACAAGGAGGAAAAAAGAGAGGAAGAGGAGGGGAAGCAGAGTTGTAGGCGCCATGGATGACGCCGAATGTACCTGAGCAGTCCATAGTAACAACTTATCTAGATTAGTTAATTGGGAAACATCTATAATTCTGTGAGCATATTATTATTGAGCATTACCAAATATATAAAGCCTTTGATTAATATTTAAGCTTTAGAGTCTCATTTCTTACTATGCCCTCGTGGATGGCAGGATGGTCTGAGCACAGCTGAGCTTTGTGGAGACGGTGTGGAAGATTGACAGAGCCATCTCCCATGCTGGGTCTTGTGAGTGGCAGGGCTGATGTCTCTGGCTGCCTGAGCAGATGGCCTGAGCTGAGCAGCTGTGGTATGCCACTTCTGCTTGTAGCCACAGGCCTAGGCTAGTAGGGAACATAGCCGTTGATTAAGAAAAGTCAGATTGGATGCAGCCATTTTAAATATCTCTCCAACGCCAAATGAACATGATTGAGAAAGTATCCTTGTGGTAGGATGGAATGTCCTTTGGGTATATGCCTGAGTGTGGCATAGCTGAATCTTAAGGTATATTGATTCCTAACTTTCTGAGGACATATGTTGGTGTCTGTCCGTAGTGGCTGTACAAGTTTGCACATCAGTCAGCAATAGAGGATGTTTCTTTTATTCCACATCGTCACCAGTATGAGCTCTCACTTGTGATTTCTGTTCTTAGCCATTCAGACAGGTGTAAAGTGTAATCTATCTCAAAGTAGTTTGGATTTGCATTTCCCTGAGGACTAAGGATATTGAACATCTCTAAGTGTTCTCAGCATTTGAGTTTTCTCCACCAAGAATTCTTTATAAATCTGTACTTAATTTTTAACTGGATTATTTGTTTTGTTATGATGTCTAGTTTCATGAGTTCTTTATATATTTTGGATGTAAGTACTCTGTTGAATGGGGAATTGATAAAAATCTTTACCAGTTCTGTAGGCTGTCACTTGTGGAATGACTATGTCCTTTGACTTTCAGAAACTTTAAGCTTTATCAGGTCCCACTTAAACATTGTTGACTTAATTGATTATATTATTGGTGTTCTGTTCAGGAAGCCTTCTATTGTGCCAATGAGTTCAGGGATATTTCCTATCTCTGTTCTATCAAGTTCAGTGTATCTGGTTTTATATTGAGGTCTTTGCTCCACTTGGACTAGACTTTCATGATACATATGGATCTATTTGTATTTTTCCACATGCAGACACCCAGTTTGACAAGCACCATTTGTTGAAAATCTATCTTTTACCCCGTGTGTATTTTTGTTTCTTTATAAAAAAAAAATCAGTTGTCCATAGGTGCGTGCATTTACATCTATGTCTTCAATTTTATTTCATTGATAATAATGGTTGTTTTGTGTCAATATGATGTTATCCCTGAGGTAAAACTTGACTTACAGGGATGTCTATATCTCTAAAGTAAAACTTGAAATAATGAATGATGAGACCTCTAACAGCCTTTTTATTGCTTAGAATTGTTTTTAGCTATTCAGTTTTTGTTTGCTTGCTCATGTTTGCTTTTTTTTTTTTTTTTCCTATACAAAGTTGAGCATTGTCTCTCAGACATACATAAAGAATTTTGCTAAACCTTTGATGGGGATTGCACTAAATCTGTAGATTGATTTGGTTGCCTAGACATTTTTGCTATACTAATCCTACACATCCATAAGCATGAGAGAAGATATCTTCCCATCTTCTGATATCTTTTTAATCTCTTTCTTCAAGGACTTGAAGATTTTATCATACAATTCTTTCACTTGCTTGAATAGAGTGACCACAAATATGCATTATTTGAGGCCCTAATGAATTAATTTTTATTTTAGATTGTTCGACGTTGATGTTCTATTCTTCCAGCTGCTGTATCTGTCATGGTAGTAAAGAGACTGATTTTTATGAGTTAATTTTGTATCCAGCTACTTTGCTGAGTAGTTTTCAAATGTAAAAATTCCCTGGAGGAAAATTTAGGTCAATTATATATACTGTCATATCACCTGCAAATAACAATACTTTGATTTTTTCCACTCAATTTTTATCCTGTTGATCTCCTTCAGTCATCTTACTGGTCTAGTTAAGAATGCAAGTACTATATTGAATAGATAGGAGAGAGTGGACAACCTCATCTTGTTCCTGATTTATTGGAATTGCTTTGAGTTTATTTCCATTTAATTGGACTATAGGCTTGCTGTAAACTGTCTTTATTATGCTTAGGTGTATTCCATGTCTGCCTAACATCTTCAGGATTTTTATCATGAATCGGTGTTGGTGTTTTCTATTTCCTCTCTGGATTTTTGGAGAGATGTGTTGGTCCGTGTCTTATGTTGCCTAATTTCCTGGCCTGCTTAACTGATGTGTTCACTGGGAATTCCTAGGGGCTGGGCGGAGTACTTTAGGCTGGAATACTTGGATGAGTTGGGGAAGGAAGTTTGGAGGAGAAGGTTTTTGTGATCCCTTATGGATAGAGTCAGAAAAGGAAGGGAGACCTCACAGGTTTCGAGCTACAGAGCTGGGAATGAGACTGGGAAGGAGAGACAGGATTTCAGGAGCAGTAGGAGAGCTGTGAGTCTGTCTTCAGCCTACAGGTTACCCTGGAAAGGAGCCCTTGGGTTAATACTGGGTGCCTGCTGGAGTTTCAGGGTAGGATACAGCCACAAGTTGGGGGAGGAAAGTAAGAAGATGATGTCCTGAGGGATTCACAGGAGATGTGGCCTGGGTGGACAGAAGACTTTAGCTGATGTTTTGTTGCAGCCATGGGTGTGACTGGGTGGTTGAATCTGAAGGAATAAAGAGAAAGGAGAATGTTCATGAGCAATTTACTTGGTTTTCTGTCAGGCTACCTAATACTTAATTAGTTTAGAGTTAAAGAAGTTAATGGATACTAATACAACTAAAAATATGAATTCAGTACAAAGAGAGGAGTTATAAGTTATGAACAAAATTTAAGAATAGTTTGCTCCAACCTGGTTGAGTAAATTGAAATCAGTGCTGATTGAACCAGGTTTCCTCTCCCTTCACATCAGTTTTTCTCAGATTTGAGGTTACCTTGTCGGTTAAATTAGCAAGTTTCTCTTCCTCTATCCATCTTGCAAATGTGGATGCATGAATGACAAGAAGTGGTATGCCTCACATCATATGCATATAATAAACGAATGCAGGATGCATTGCTCACTTCACCTGATGTTAAATTTCCCAACTGGGGAAACTTCTTGGAAAGATGTCCTGAAATTTAATGGCAAAGTTGAGTCACGAGGGGTTAAAAAAAGAAAGGTCACAGTGACTCAGTATTCTATCCTGGTTAGAAGAAGAAGAAGTAGTAAAAGGCAATTCAGACCTCTGAGAAGAAGTTTGACTGCCTGCCACACAGGCTTTTAAATTGATTTTGGAAACCACATATCCTAAGGGTATTTAGGATTAGTTGATTCGCCACATGAGTTTGCTCTGTATTTGTAAAACTAAATTATTCGACTTTCAAGAATTTTATACTGAAAGAGTGAGAGAACTGAAATCATACTACCTTCAAGTCAGAAACCATCAGAGAGATGTTGGAGGGACACAGTCCTTATGTCCACCCTTGAAGGGCCTGATGTAGGTGTGTGGATGTATATAGCATGGAGATAACCCTTACATTTTTCTTTCTTTCTCTTCTTTCCTTTCCTTTCTTTCTTTCTTTCTTTCTTTCTTTCTTTCTTTCTTTTCTTTCTTTCTTTCTTTCTTTCTTTCTTTCTTTTCTTTCTTCTTTCTCTCTCCCTCTGTCTCTCTTTTCCTGTTTTCTGTGGACCAACAATACTGATTAAAATTAGCTTTTTGTATTAGCATAGAACAGTTTAAAACAATGAATACTGACATTTATCTGATTTTACAATTTAAATTTCATTGTTAAAAGTGATTATTTGTTTTTCCCCTTTTGTTGTCAAATTCACATTTCATGAAATGGTAACACAGCTATTATGACCCAGAAGCTACTGTGGAATGAGAAGAAGAAACGTTGAACTTTCAGAATAAACTTCCAATGGTTCATTGACGTTGTCTCACCATGGGAAAGGAAAAAAAAATCACTTAACCTCCCAGTGTCAGTTTACCCATCTGTGAAATGAGAAGGATAATATTTTCTTATGGGGATGTTTTGAAAATTATTCTGCAAATGTAGTAGATAAAATTGTTGCAAGCATCGCTAACTTTTCTCCCAGAATTCTTTAAAGAAACAGACAGTATTATTTATGTACTTGTTGATAGTCAAGACATCATCTGGGTCGAACCATGTATATTTATTAGCAGTTGAGATACTTGGAGAGTCACCCCTGGTGACTTTATTGCTCAATTTATGCATATTATTAGCATCAGGGATCCAAGAAAAGCACCTTAAAACTGTACTGAACTCCATATTCATGAGCTGATAATCCGAGGCAACTATTCAGTCTCTAAGTCTGAGCTCCTGTTTGTTTGAGTGTGTTTTGATTCTTGTCCCACCTCACTTTACAAGACCAATAGTTTCCTGTGCTTCCTGCTAGCGGTCATCTCTGAGTGGAAGACATGATACACCCCATGTTTCCTGTTGAATTTCAAGTAAACTATCAAAGAATATATTATTCAAACTCCGATGTCAAATTCAAAATTCATCTTAAAGCTTAACAGGAAGTGTCCTGGGGAGTTGTCATGGTGACTTGAAGGGGCTGGCATAGAGAAAGGTAAAGCTCCTGATAAAAGATTTTAATACTACAAAGTCTTAATTATGGAATGTGGTCATGAACCTCTGTGCTCATATCATTTAAGGCTGGAAAGAAATGTTTCCCTTCAGGCTCTTTTGTCTCTTCTGGTGCCAATCAACAGGCATCTTGGTAATAAATTTCTTTATGCCAATGGCTCCCATAGAACCTCAAGTGGTGCTTGGAATAATGACAGAATCATTACAAAGTAAAGCAGAAAAGAGAAATACATTTCATGGGTGTGATTAAGCCATCCTAATGTCCTTGAATATGTAAATTATTTTGACTTAATGAACTACCTTGCTCACATAATAGTATTTTAACCTGACTCTAGTACATCCTTTTTATCTCTGTGAATGTTTGTTATCAGATTTGACAGAGTTTTTGTCCAGATCAAGGCAGAAAGGAAATGTATATATTATATGTGTGTATGCAGTAACTTTCTTTAAATTATTAGAAGTGTACTTATTAGGTAAATTTATTACATAGATTGCATTAATAATTACTATACATATGTGAAATTAGAAAACTTGGTTGTATATTGACACTATACAAATTGATAATTCATTTAAGAATTTAAGAAGGTATATTTTCTTAACATAAAGAAAGATAATTATTTCAGAAATGTTGACAAAACAGTCATAAATATCTCCTTGGGAAACAACCATATATGCATGTACACACATGCTGGAGTATGTATACTTGCTGTTGTTCTGGAGAAAATATATCACTATTGTTAATCAGGCTGACCACAGACTCCTGGAAGTCAGGGGCTCCTTCAGCTTTCAGAGTAGCTAAGACTACAGGTGCATACCACCACACCAGGATTTTGAAATATTTCAAGGAATATTCTACAGGACGAATATTCTTTATAGAATAGTTACATTGTTTTGCCAACATTTTGTATTTTAGAAAAAGCTCTATGAGGTTTCCCAGTAAAGTAGGATTCATTTTTCATTTCCCTTATCATAAATACACTCTAAAGTTCTAGTTTTTATATATTATGAGCTTTGTTCTACATTATAAAAAAAGTGCCAGGGAAGTGTTTTATGTGTTTCCTAGGCTCCTGCAGAGAACTTAATTCATGCAGCATCATTTCCTGCCTTACCTTCAACAATGACTCCATCTCACACCATACAACCAATTCTAGGCCAAGGGAAATGAAAAGATTATTGTATTACTATTGGAATATATCTTTATGGGTGCCTAAGAGAGATACATATTCTGAGAAATTGACTACAATAAAAAGAAAACATAGTGGTGTGCCAGTAGGGTGGTCTAATGCTTTCAAATTACTTTTCTATATTTTGTCCTATACAATTTTCATGGTTTAAGTTTTATTTTGAGTAAATCCTGATGTCCAATGTAGAACATGGAAATTAATCATTTTATAACTTTCATTTAATCAACATTTTCTTTAATCTCCTTTTAGGCAGCCAAGGGCAGTTTCCACTAACTCAGAATGTCACGGTTGTTGAAGGTGGAACTGCAATTTTGACCTGCAGAGTTGATCAAAATGATAACACCTCCCTCCAGTGGTCAAATCCAGCTCAACAGACTCTGTACTTCGACGACAAGAAAGGTGAATATATTTTCTCAGAAATGTTTTAAACATGTTCTGAAATACCCTAATTATAATGAATTTATTTTCCTAAGATGATTCAAATTATTCCTTTTGATTACTAAACTGCTGCTGCTTGTACTTAAACATGATAAATATTAAATACTTTACTTTGCAAGTCATAAACACCAAAGACAACCTGTGTCAACTTTCTAATAAAATAAACAGCTTCAATTCTATTTGAAAATGCTTTCGCTGCCTGCTCCTCACACTCTTCTGAACGCTACGTTCTTTCATTTTAGGAGCGTTCTTGTTTGTAGAGTGAATTTTTTTTTCTCATATTGGATAAGATACTGTATTTTATGATCTTAATTTAACATGTTTAAAGGACTCTTTCATTAGAAAAAGTTTTGTCTTATAGATTTATTCTCAGCAATTGAATCAGCAAGAAAAATGCTATAGAAATGATTTATCTAATAAGGATAACTATAGCTATGTTCAAAAAATAAAAATTCATTAAGAAACTGTATATAAATGTGCATAAATATATGCACATAGAAGGAAAGTAGACCTGGACTCTTAATTAAGGAGGCTTCTAATTAGATAAAACATAAATTAGAATTTGAATGTTTTAATGGTGAAGAAATCTACTGTCTGAAACTTGAGCAAGCATCTAATAATATGTCAAGTTGTTAATTCTCTATTCACAATTATAACAGTAAATAAAACATGAGTTCATGAAATGTAATAAAAATATGGAAATATTTATAAATAAATTTGTGTTATTCAAGGTAGAAATATGATTTAGATATTACATAATTAATACATTTTACTTCTGATATTTATATGAAATTTTGCATATAACAATAAGAAAACCTAAAATTAATTTTTAGCTATCCAAATTTGACTAAACAAACTATAATAAAGATGCCTATTCCATTTAACATACACATTTATGAGATTTATCTGCCTTTAATGTTATCAATAGAAAATAGTTTTGAAGGTGTTTCTGTTTTTAATATATAATGAAACATTAGTTAAACATGGAATTTAATAAGTTGAAGTATATTGTATGCCTCTGTATTAGCATTTGGGAGAGAATAGACTAATTGGAGTCTCTGCTCTGATACATACCGTATATGACAAGTAAGTAAATGAACAGAATATGTTAGATGGTAACTTGTGAAAAACCATAGATATGGATTTAAGTCTGTGTTAGTTAAGATTCTATGAAGAGGGATTTGAAACATGGCTCAGAGATTGAATGTGTACTAGTCTTCAAAAGAACCCAATCTAAGAATCCCTGGTTTTAGAAGTAATAGAATAGATGAATGAATAGTTTGACTTTCCTTTTGAGCAACTACCTTATGTGATTGTGGTGGAAGACAGGTTTAAAATATTTAAGGGCAGGCTATGGAGCTACAGAAACAAAAAATTGCCCCTTCATAGTCTGTGCCTAAAAGTAGAACTGCCTTCCCAGCAAGGGTGCTCAGAATTTCTCTCAAGGTCTTCAACAGTTTAAATGAGATGCACTCACAAGAATATTCTGCTTTAACAAAATATCTAAATATTGCAATACTGGCTTTTAAACAATAGTTTTACAGCAGCTTGTAAACTTTGTGTTTACCAAATATTGAAGACAATAGTTTCCTCTTTCCAGTGAGACATGCATTCCAATACAAGCAATGAATGCAACAAGCCGAGCAGAGTAATAAATGTTGCATGCACCCACCGCTCTTTTGCTAATCACAGTTTTTCTGTCTGAGGTTAGGTCTATAGGAACTGTTTACTTGCATAGTATGACTTCATATGGTATTATTATATATAATCATACATTACTTTTTATTTTGTGTACATATCTGAACAAAGGTAAAGTATATAATTTAGTAATATTTCCCTTTTCTATTCCTGCTTTGAATAAACAATATTGCTTAGGAGTATATTCTATATGTATGTTATATAGTGTATGTTCACTTATGACTCTGGTTGTGTGTGTGCGCATACATGCCTGCATGTGTGCATGTGCATGCACATGTGCATGTGAGAGCCTGTTTGAAGTCCACAGGATGTTTCAAGCATCATTGCTCAGGAACACTGAAAACATATTTGAGACCTAGTGTTCTCAGTGCCTAGAACACACAAAGTAAATTAGGCTAGCTAGCTAGTAAGCTGGTGGTATATACTAGTCTCCAGCACCAGGATTATAAGAAGGGTACCACCACACCAATTTGGTGGTGTGGTGGTTTTTTTTTTTTTTTTTAGTTGTTTTTTATTTAAAGATGGTTTAGCCCTTTATCAATTTAGCCATCTCCCAGACAGTAGTTTTTTAATATATAAAATGCTACCAAAGGAAAATTTGTCACAACCATTAACCATGGACAATATAACATTAAACCTCTCTATTGTTGCTCAATCATCACATTGTTGAATGCTAGCAAGCTGTGCTTTTAAATGGATGCCATATGTCTTCAGGATGAAGAGAGTGTACTTACATTTGACATTTACAATTGACAGGTCACATCCTCAGGCACAAAGACAAAAATCTATATTAACTGCCCTGGCTTCCCTTCCTGTGGTTCTATAAGTTATCCTTTACAGAGCATCTAAAACTAGAATTGATTCTGAGTATTTTTAGCTAATGCATTTTTCCTGTCATAAATAGAGCAACTTGCAATACAATAGCCGCAAAGAGTTGCAAGTAGGCAACTCTTATTCTGAGGGATATACATGCAGTGTGGAAAGCTCAGAGTACACTTATAATTTCTACTTATATATTCTTACATCTTTGGGCTTTCGTAAAATACGTAATGCAACTGATCCCATAAATTCTTGAAGTACATACATGATTCATTGTTTCTTTCTTAAAGGAATAGTGCAAAGGCCCAGCTACCAATCCCCACCCATTACACCTCTCTCATTGTATAAACAGATTTCTTGCTACTCTGTCAATTAAAATACCAACTGGATTACTATAGAAGAGAGAAGTTTGCAGAGAAACTCTTCTATGAAGGCCAGTCAGACATGGTTATTCCTTCACCTGTCAGTGATTCAGTTCGTATATAATATCTTATTTGAATGAATATCTAACAGTAATGTTCCACAGACATATGCATTTGCAGATGACATATACATGGAAAGTTAAATCAGTAAGTGTTTCTATTTGTGAAGAGTGAAGAATGAAGAACGATGGCTAACTTGTCCATTTAGAGTTAGAGAAGACCTGCTTACTTAGAGTGATGAACTATAACAAAGCATGCCTGACACTGGACAGGTGATTATCAGTTAAAAGAGAATTAACCTGAAAATTCTTGGTGAATGTATCTACCAAATCTGAGGATCCAGGATACCATCTTTATGGAGGCACATATGGGACGTGAGGTTACTGGTTAACACAAAACTTCCCTGACCACATTTATAATCAAAGGTAAATAAAAAGTATGATCTATTCTACATTTTGTCATGTTTATTATAATAAGTAACTTCCACAGATATTAGATAGAAATAAGGATAACTTCCACAGATAGAAACAAGATATTCAAAAGCTAAGGAAACTTGTTTCCAACCTACAGCTAAGGGGAGGAGTGAAGAGATTTTAATCCTGACATTTAGCTGTGGTTGCAAGTAGGATGTCCACATAGAGAAAAACTTCAGCACATTTACCTGTTTTTGTTTGGTTGTTTGAATCAACGTTTTATCTATCTAGGGCTGATCTTCAATTCTTAGTGAAGTTTAGGAAGACCTTGAACTCCTATTCCTCCCATCTCTACGTCTCCAGCGCAAATAGACATCATCACACACCAAATTCCTGCATTCATGTTTTTGCCACCTACTTCTTCCTTAAAGAGCAGATACTCCTGTAATACTGTTGAAAGGGACACATTGCAAGTGTTTCTATACAGAACAATTCCGTGATAAGACAACTGTCTTGTGCCAGGTCTGAACACTTCAGTAGCCAGATGTACATATCTGTACTTAGACTCTTTTAAGGTGAATAAAATTCCACAGCTTAAGCACATTACCCACACACGAAACATTATATAGCTGACAGTCACTCTTTGGATACATGGTTCTGGAAGTAGATTGTTTTTTACCTGGCATAGCAACATTGTTGCAATATAGACACATATAAAAGCTGGCAAGGAAGAATAACATGGCTGTCACAAACTAGGCATTCAATGGTAAACAAATGAACAGTCATTGTTGAAATGATAGCTATTGGATCAGATATGACTTTTGATCCTGCTGTTGACTAATAGAAAGTGATTATTGACACCTCTCCAAATCATGTGGTCTGACAGTTGGATTGGAACCTCATTTTTAATAGGTCCCTACCTGTTCTGTTTATACCTGAAGATAAGAAGTCATTACCCTTTGAAGTAGAAATTCAGTTACACTCCCATTCTTTTCTGGATTGCTATAGATAAGTTATTTTGTTTAATATTTAGAAATTTTTAAAAGAGATAAATAGAATCAAGAAGACTGTGCTGGAGTTCATGGCGTTTAGAGAAAGCTTGGCTCGTGTTGCTAGGCAGCATTTACTTGTTAGCATCCTCCTCATTCAATTTACACAGAGCTCATCCCCACTGTTCTAAATGGTTGGTAAACAGGTGGAACAGTGTGGTATGTGAAGACAGAGAAAGTGTGGAGCAGAGGTCATTATAACTCCACAGGAATGTTGTGTGGTATTTGACAATAGAAATAAAAAAAATCAATTAGATCATAGTGTCTGTTTCTCTGCAGGCAAAGGATAAAACAATTGAAGTAGCAGAAGCTGATCATTTCATTTTCAGAAAACAATTCAACTCGTTCTTATTGACGAATACCTTAGCAAGCATCTCTAGGACAACACTGTGCACATTCAACAGTTGCCTTTCTCTGTCCATGTACTTAACGTCATTTAAAATGTGACATACATTACTCTGTGGTATTTTACTTTACCAGATTTTTGATGAGATGGCTTTGCTTGCCCTAAAAGCAGAAAGATTGTATGTTGTCTAGATCCCCAGTACTCTTGCAAAATGCCAGGTGGGTGTGGAGGCTAGGGAAGCAGACCTAGGAGGTCTCTGGACAAAGCAGCCAAATCAACAAGTTCAGGATTCAGGAAGAGACTGTGTTAGTAAATAAAGTACTGTGATGTAGGAAGATACTGAAAGCAGCCTCTTCACACTCATGCACAAGTGCTCCTTACATATGCGTAAGAATGCATACATACATGCATGCATACTTTATACATAGACACATGCACGAATATTGCCTAATACTTCCACAAGTTTCTCAAAGGAGTGCAATATCTCCCAAGAGCAAATCTCCAAATCATTGGTATTAATAAGCAATTATTCTGGAAATAATTTATATTAATATTGAGAAAAAGTAAAAGAAGAACATGAATAGATTTCCTAAAACAAGAATGATAAAAAGAGAAGAGAAAGGAGTTGAATTTTAAGTGAAGGTCAACTTCTCATGGCTCCATACCAATCAATGACACTTCACAGATGTCTATCTATGCACCTAATGTCAATCACTTTGACAAGGTTTAAAATATTAAAGATGAGCAGAGCAAAGCAGGTATCAAGGTGGACAATATTAAACTTGCCTTTGTTTTCTTCCAAAACACCCAGCCATTCTATTAGTTCCATAGTAATCTACAATTAATATTGTTGTTTATACTTATAAAATAACTATAACATAAATATATGGATAGCCTTCAGCACTTTAACGGTTCTCACTGAATCCTCAACTCTAGGTTCAGAAGGCCTTCCCACGTTTTCCATAGACAGATCCTTCAAGATTTGAAACCTGAATAGGAATCTTGTTGGGTTAATTTGTGCAATCACAGACCTCTAACTTCTTTTGTTTACTCTATATGATATGCTATTGTCGAAAGACTTTTTTTTGCCTTTATTTTTTAGTCTATCATTTTATATTTCTGGCAGAAACTGCAACTTATTCTAGGACACTGATCCAAAGATGGCTCCTTTGTTAGCTGATCTCTTAGGTTCACCTCACACCTCAACCCTACAGTACTACAATAATTTTACAGTAACTAGGAAGTCATATAGCAAATACACACATATTAAACAAAAGGAATCAAGTTTACCTTTAAAAATTAATGTTACACTTAAGTAAATAGAATGTGAAAACTACATATATAGAGAGAAACTTACATAGGGGAATCAACAACGATGCAATACTAAGGTCTTAGCAACAACAGACAATGATCTGATCTTTGGACCTAAAGATGCTTCAGTTCCAGCTAGGTCCTGCAACTGAGTAGCAAAGGTGCAGTGTTTGGAGATGTGCAAGTTGTAGCTTTCCTTTTCTGACACTAATATCCTATTTGTGATTTCCTTAGGAAAAATATAAATGGAAACTATATATGCCAAGGCTTCCTGGATATATTAGTACCTCAAAGACAAGAGCAGGAAAGAAAAACATAGTAACATGCCCAATATACAACACACATAAATCCATTAAACATTGTATTATGTTGTGTTCAAAACTGCCTTCAGTTTTACTGATTCTTTAGATGGAGAGAAAAGGCTCAGTAACGTATTACATTCTCCAAAATTAGTTTGATGTGACTCCATACTCCAGAAAGGTGATATAGATGTTAGGCTTCAATTTCTCTCAGTGAGGAAGACATTTGGATTAAACACATAGAAAACATTCAGTTATATAGTACGTAATTATTCTCTACATCTTTATGATATGACTTGAGCCCAGCACTTTCAGAAAACATATCAACATAGTCATGTGAATGCTAAACTATAACAATATCAGTACTGAAGATTTGATATTACATGCACATAGTTGAATGCCTCTATTTGGGGAAATTTTGGAATTCCTTATACTTTTCCATATTTAACATATTATAACTGTTAGTTTTTATTTATGTAGAAAAATTCTATAAATTCTTTTAAAATGTTTTATTTGAAAATTAATATTTTCTGTTAATAAATCAAACATTAGAGTTTTAAGGTGTTTTGAATGAATATGGCCCTCATAGGGTCATTTGAATTCTTGTTACCATTTTGTAGACTCTGTAGTTTTAAGTGTTCCAAATAATATATATATATATATATATATTATATATATAATATATATATATATTTTAATAACATTTCTATAGATAAATGCATCATAGATGATTCAAAACCTTATTGTATTATATTTGTATATATATGTACATGTGTGTGTATGTATGTATGTGTGTGTTATTGTTTGCTTAGACCAAATTGTCATATGTCATCTATATAGGAATAGAAAATTGGATATTAGGTAGAAAATAATACTAAGGCTGTACATTGTATAGATTGGTAACTAAAGTTCTATTATTTGTATAAGAAAATACTTATAGGAAATAAACTTCTTCATGGGAAATATATACTCACCAAGTGATTCTAGGAAAATTTACTTTTTATTAGGAAGATTTTTTTTAATATATCAAAACATTTGATTTTGTAAGAATTAAGAGTGTTGATAGTTATATTGTTGAATATTGTGGGAACTGATGTAGCACTGGACCATTAGCAGGAGGGTACTAATTGCCTTGGGTCTCCATAGTCCTTATTTCTGTCTTTCAAAATATTCAGTGTTAGTTTTGGAAAAATGTTTTCTTGACAAAATGCATTAAAGTTGAACTTTTGAAGCCCCTGCAAGAGGGTCTTTCTTTTATTCATGAAAAAGACATGTAGTGAGATTCAATGGACTATTTACTTTTTTCTTTTATTCATGAAAAAGGCATGTAGTGAGATACAGTGGACTATTTACTTTCTTATTGAGCTTTTGGATTGGCTCATTATTTTTGTTTGGTTGGTTTTATTCGTTTTGTGTTTGTTATTTTTTGTTTTTCTCATTGTATTGTGTTTATTATTTTTGTATTGTGTTTGGAGACAAGATCTCCTCTAGTTTAGGGTGGCCTTTAAATTGCTAAATAACCAACAATGTCCTTGAATACCTGGGCTGCTTCCATTTTACAAATGCAGCAACTGTATTCTGAAACACCACACTTGTTAAATTCGATGACAAGTCCCAGAAATGTTTAGCATTCTTATTTTTCCTTGATTGTTATATATCTTAGCAGGCACATAATAACAATAATCAATCAGTGAAGCTGTAATTCTCTGCATATATCATGCTTTTCATATGCTTGTAGATACAATTCTTTCTTAATATTCCTTTGTGGGGTTCCCATCCTCCAAAACTGTGACAGGAAATTTAAACCTGTTTCAAGTTAGGCTGTGATTCATCCCTTAGCACATGTCTTTAATCCTTCTGGCTGGAATACAGAGATGCCCTTAGTACTTACCTTTAATCCCAAAGAATGAAGGTAAAGTTACTTTGTAGAAGGAAACAGCCTGTTTGAAAGTGGTATCTAATTGAATGGCAGACAGAGTGACAAATCAGGGCAAGATTTGAGAGAATAGGGTATGTCCAACTCTCAGGAGACTCGAAAGGCAAGGGAATCTGCTTAAGGAAGATACACACAGGAGGAAGATAGTACAGTCCAGGAATACAGGAGAGTAAATGGAGATGAATGCAGTAGAGTTGACAGGGGGAGTAGAGCAGCACAGGGAGGGAGAGGTTTACTGAGGCAGATTGAAGAGAGAACAACCTAGACACAGGTAAAGACAGAATGAGCGAGGGAATAGGAAGGGGCCAAAGATTAGAAACGATTGCTAGAGTTAGCTTGAGGCCAAGCAGAGCAATTCAGAGGCTGAGAGAAAAGCCAGATTGAATAAATCAGCTGGGAGAGGAGATTGAGCTGGAATACCTGAGCTAAGCCAGCTAGCTACAGTTCAGAAAGGACTAGGAAGGGGTGAGATTGTTCAGCAGCAAGTCTCAGATGTTGATAACATTCTGGCCAAGATTAGATTGGACATTGTCTAGAAGCATTCCCTGTTAGGTCTAGGTTAGAAGATAGAGCTGTAAACTTTTGAGAAAACAATTTTGTAAAGAGAATAAAAGTTACATCAACGTAGATCTTTTATAACGGAGCAGGAAATCTTTCTTTACCTTTAGAGGTAACAAGGACTGTGACTGGAGGTTTAATGTAGGGGGAATGCAGTTCTTTCTTAATATTCCTAAGCAAGTTTCTCATTTCCAAATCTGTTACAAGATACTTAAACTAGTTAGGGTGTGGCTCAGCCCTTAACACACGCCTTTAATCCCTCTGGCTGAAATACCGACCTGCCCTTAATACTTAACCTTTAAGTCCAAAAGGTGAAGGTAAAGTTATTTTGTAGAAGGAAACAGCCATGTCACTAAAGAGATATCCTATTTCTCCTCAGTTTAACCCAGCTTCTGAGAAAGAAACAGAAAAGAGGAATGCTGTTTATCTTTTCATGCAGAGGGAGTGTCTTGCATAGTTTATATACCAGACGTTGTATCAGGGACTGCTTTTACCTTTTTGTCCTTATATGAACCGAAGCCTAGTTTTATCTGTGATAGTGACCATGACACATAACCTCAGTTAGGAAGATTTTTCTTTCCTTTTGATTTATGTGTATTGATATTTGGCCATCATGTATGTCTGTGGAGCAAGTCAGATCCACTGAAATTGGAGTTACAGACAGTTGTGATCTTCCTGTGGGGACTTGGAATTGAACCCATGTCCCCTGCAAGAACAATCAATACCCTTATCCACTGAGCCTGGAAGCTTTTGCAAACTGTTATGAATCATTGAGAGCCCTAGATTGTTCTCTGAAGCACAAAATATGTTCATAATTATAAGTGGAATGAGTTATTCAATAACCAAATAAAGGCATGCTAAAATAAGTCACTATATTTCATTATTAGTTTCTACATCTGCAAAAAGCAAGGCTACTCACCAAGAATAATAAAATGAGCTATTATTAAGTTTATAGTAAACAATAATTTATCAGATAGTAATTGTTTATATTCCAATGGTTTAAATTTTAGCATGGTATATGTGTTTCTTTCTTGCTTGTTAATATACCTAAGCTCTTTGGATTGACAACATTTGTGTCAGGAAGACAGGAAGTATGTTCTGAGTTAAATCATTGCTATATCTTATATTAATAGCAGTTATAGCAGAAAAATGAGTCTCAGACAAGTGCATCGGCAGAAATGGAAGAAGAGATTTTGAAGCAATTTGAACAAGCTTAAATCCTCATTTTAAACTTTTATACCAAATGAGGCAAATTTTGATACATTTTCAAAATTCATCTTCAATCTGGTGTTAGTAGCCATTTCCAGTATTTATCCTATAAATGTATGAGGAAATGCAGTTTTGTATGAAAGGAACCAATTCAAGATTCATGGATTTCTTCATGAATGCATATCTTTTATAAGGAAACAAAGTTCAAAGTATCCTATCGGTATCCTTTGAGGATAACACTTGGATAATAAAATAATCACCAACCTTAGTAATAAATGAACTTAATTTACAGATATCTTACGGTAAATAATTATTGAAATTCTATTATCACAAGCTTCTAATTTTTTTGCCCTTGATCCTACCATTGTAAATTTTCTTGAAATATTTTCTGAAAATATATTAAGATTTTCGAAGATACCAAATATATCAGAATATAAGAAAGTTGCAAGTCTACATATATAAATATAGAAAAAAGGGCTGGTAGGCATTTAATTAAAAACAGTTTCAAAAATTAATATGTAATTATACTTTGTTTCATGCCTACTTTGTGGAATAAGAAATAAAGTGCTTGAACTGGAAAACTAGACAATCTTGTGTAAAATTATCCTATTTCTAAGGTTTTACACTTAGATCAAGATACAGATGTACAATTATAATAAGTAGTTCCTGTCAGAAAGACTAACAAACTGATAGACAGTCATGAGTCCATATGGGAAAACTTCCAGCAAATTTGAATCATCAACTCAAAATTGAAAGAGGATTTTGAGAGTGAGTTTAAAGAGATGGCAGAAAAATTTGCTGTAGTTTAGGGCAGAGCTCGAAGAGTTCTATGCTTTTCACTCAGTTCCCATCTGATAGTTTTTTTCATCTAACAGAATACACTGGGGAAAAATGATCCTAGGAGGTATGACTAAGGAATGTGACCATGAACTCACAACCATTGTCAATCACTTTATCAGTGTAGAGTATCATGAGACTGTCATTCATTGTCTGTCTGTCTGAACCTAACTGCATGGTACCAGGCAAGGAGCTACTGGGAGAAATTCCCTTTGTGGTCAGCCTGTCAGATTATGGAGTAAACCACATAGAATAACTGGACTGAAAATGGTATAATATATTTCAACTAAGATCTGTAACAAGCGTGTTTACAGAATCATCTTAAAGGATTATCTATAGACTCTAATACAGTCATTCTACTTCAGTTTCCTAAAGTAAGTTTTAAGTTACTGCATATAGACATTAGTCAGTTACTGAAACTTGTATTCATTGCTGCATAAGTGTGTGTGCATGTATGTGTATGTGTGTGCCTGTGTGTGTGGAGCATGTATGTGTATAATATTAAAACAAATTTCCATTGAGAACTATTCTAATTAACAATTTCTGTGCTTCACAATTTGGTAATATATTTTGCAAGTAAAATAATATAGCTGAGATTGGTTTTGCAATCGTATCATGACAGCATAATTACTGACCTCTTTATTATCACATACTTACAGAAATTCATAATAATTATCAAAACCTTTCTCAAACTATGTGACTCATTCGTTAGATTTTTTTCAAGTACATTATCAATCACTTTACTTGGAGCGTTGTAGAATGCCAATGAGTTAATTATTGGATTTGTGTAATTATTGGCAAGCTTACACTACTTTGAGCAAAGTGCTGCCACTGTACTATTTAATGAACAAATGCTCTTAGACTTAATCATTACTTTGCATTCTGCTTCTGCTAAAATAACCACAAATCACATGTTCACATTTCAATCATTAAAACAACAGTAATGAAATGAATAGTTTTTCCTGATTGTAGGATTTTATGATTCTTTTTGTTCCAAGCATTTTTATAACATTTATTCTTTCACCGTTAGCAAAATGCAAATTATAAGGATTGTTTTAAAAGGCAAAATTGTTAAGAAGTGAAATACTTCCTGTTTCTTCAATAGCACAATAAAAGATTCCCCCTACAGTTTGAAAACGAGACTCAAAAATGGAAGGAAAGAGAGGAGGCAAAGAATAATCATTTTTCTTTGAATTGAACCATGGGGAATTTGTGGAAGATTTACAGCCATGTCGGCTCATTGATTACTCAGATGGCAGGAAGACATTCTCAGTGTGTGCTCTTGTATCCTAATGAAAAAGACGATTAGCCCACCTCAAATGAATATTAAAAGTTTTATTTTTAAAAAATAGGGAACTCTGTTTAACCCATTTGGAGAACTGGGTCTCTATGTGCAAATTGCAAGCACTTTTGAAGGACTATCACTACAATTACCAATCAAGGAGAAGATAGAATTGGCACAATGATATATTTTGATTGCATGATAAATGTAGTTAGGATCCATTGACATCTTCATTGTCCAAAGGTTATGAGATAAATATAACTTCACTAAGTTACCCAAATTGACCTTAAAATGGAAGGTCATAAATTCAAGCTATAAACTTGATCAAGGATACTTTAAAAAATTTAGTACTTCTATTTTCAATGACCTTAAAGAGAGGGTCTTAAGAAATTCACAATAGGTTTTATTGAAACCATTTAATGTTGAATAAAATCACAGTTATGTAAATGAATAATCATTTTTGGAAAATATAATATGAAAATGTGTGACCATAGAAAGTGGATAGCCCTCCAGCAGTTCTTGTAGAAATTGTAATCGCTTACAAATGTTGAAGTGGGTGGTAAATTGGGAGAAAATTATTAAGGCTGTGTAAATTCTAGTACACTTTATAAAATATAAATTTTATTACTTTTTTGGTCTGCACAGTAATATATATGGGCTGTAATGCATAGTGGGCCATGATCTCTATTATTAATATACTTTCTTTAGTAACACATAATTTGATAAGGAAGTTAAAGTATAGGTATGCAAGTGAGTCTCAGTAAATTTAGCTAAGTAAAATTATGTTATTTTATAGACATATTCATTGTGAACTTTTTAAAAAGTATATATTTTATTTTGTAGGAATCAGACCAATAAATTCTAAAGTGACAAATGCTAAGAAATGTTAACATATTCCAATGGACAATTCAAAAGACAATTTTCTTGTGGTTTATTTTATCCTAAGTGTTTACAAAATGCTGTACTGTATTTTTCCAAAATGTAATTGATCATAAGTATAAATCTCCATGTTACTGATGAACATTAAAAAAAAATAAAGATAGCATGTTTTCAAGGAATATAAGAGGATGATTCAACACACACACTATGTAATGGCTGCTGTAATTAAAGTAATTATCACATCCATTGCCATCCATATTATGACAAATCCCAGAACTTCATTTTATACCTTAAGCTTATGTGCTTAATCTATCATCTGATTGCCTATACTACTAGCACTTGGTACATCAGTATTCATATTGTGCTTTTCTAAGTTTAAAACATTTAGGTGCCACCTGTAGGTGAGGTTATGTAGTAGGTTTTTTAAATTTAATTTTTAAAAAATTTTTTTCATCCTCTTATATTCCTTGAAAACATGCTATCTTTATTTTTTAAAATGTCCATCAGTAACATATGGAGGTTTGTACCTATGATAATATACATGTTCATTCACATATTTGTCAGGACAGAGGCTAATAACAAGTATTTTTCCATTGCTTTCAATGTCATTTACTACTATCTATCTATCTATCTATCATCTATCTATCTATCTATCTACCAATCCATCCATCATCCATCCACCCACTTATCTATCTATCTATCTATCTATCTATCTATCTATCTATCTACCTATCTATTGATTATTGATCTATCCATCTACTTATCTTGAAAAAGTGTCTCATTGATGCTCAAGGAATGGCTAAACTAGCCAGCAAGACTTTGACCTCTTCCTATCTCTACCTCCACATGACTAGGACTATAGGCA
>JAJTUV010000778.1:0-102500 GCA_021653895.1 Mastomys natalensis | reverse complement strand
ATTTTGATAGGCTTTAAAATCTGCCCTTCTTTCTACATTCTGAAATATGTGACCAATCACTAAATATAACAAAGGCTTCAATTTCATTGGTTTTTGTAAACTCTTTGGCCTTGAGTTGATCACTATTTGTTCTAAGGCCAAGGGAAATAATCAAGGCCACCTTCAAGTCGAGCACAGAGGGCATTTTTCATTTAGGAACTTTCAAGAAGCTGTGCCTAGTACTGAGAACCTGTAGGCTAATCAGAATTACAAAACTTCTCATTTCGAATTCTCAGCAAATTTTGCCTCTCCGGTTAGTCAACTCTATCAGAAAGAATTATGAAACTTTTTCTCAGTTACTGATATTTTTCCTAATGTATCCCACGTACCTTGCCATTTATTGCTTTTCCGGGGAATGAAATTTGCAATTTAATCCCAAAGTGAATTATAGAGCCTATACTTTTGTTCATAACGAGTATCACATATAAACATAACTTATTACCAGAGTCAGAGTACAGATTTGTTGCTGTGATCCCATTCTTTCTCACACCTTAAACTATCATGCCTCACTTTAATTAGGTCTTTTTATGTTGCTCCCTTAGATTTTCTGCAACTCGTTGTATTTCTATTTCATTCCCAGCTATAAAGTACTGTATGTGTTTAATAACCACCAATGACAAAACATATCTTTTTTTAGAATTATTCATACTGACATTCCAAATGTCATAACTGAAGGCACATTATCAGTTGGCATTGTCTTATAGCAACGGGACTGCGGAATATTGGTAATACCTGCTATTGTATGCTCATTTATTTAAAGAGATTTCACAGGCTTTAATGTTGTTGTCATTGTTATTGCTGTGATTGTCTTGTTTGTTTTGTTTCCCAGGGCAGTGACATGATCATCAACAATCAAATAAGTCTAGTAGGCACGATTGTACAAATGACCATTTGCTACTAATACAGATGATTCTTTACTCTCATGAAAGAAATATATTGTGAACACATGGGGCTTCAAGTTCTGAATATCCTACCTTCTGCTGACTGTTAACAATAATTAGAGACTTTTAGAGGCAAACTAATCAAGACCTACCAGGTCAGGCACTTTTATCAAGAGTCAGCAGTAGAGGTCAGGATTAATTTTGTTGCTTTAAAATGTGGAAATTACTCTCTATGTCTGGGAGCAGTATGTGGCACCACTTAACTATATGATAAAAAGGGCCTTGAATTTCACTGTATGTCTGTGACATAAAGGATATCTATTTGGAAAGACTTAATGGGCCTGGAAGACAGGGTAATTGAAACTGAATTGGAATAATTTATATTGTGTACCGAAGGAGATGGTCAGAGACTCTTCAAAGAATGTTTCTTCAGCATGATTCATCATGAATAAGCATGTGAAAGTTATCTTCCTATGACATGAAACTCAGCAACAAGGTTTTGATTCTATTTACATATTTAAAGTTTTAGTTAGATACAGTGTAACAGCAACAGAGTCATGTCAGTAGTCAGCTAAATATTTGAGGAAAAAAATATAGTTTGGATAATAGGCAAAATCGTTTCTGGTGACTTCTAACTAAATGAATAAGAATTTGAAAATAATGCATATGTACATCATAGGAGAGACTGCCAAATGACTTCACTTTAAAATGAAGGTCTCAGTATCTATATTGTGAGTTCAATAAACTACAAAATAGCAATCATCTGTATTTGATTGTATTATAGTGGACATTTTATGTTCTGAGATACAATTAAGAAAACTCTTGCTTTAAATGATAAGTTGATGTGAACATGACTTAGTCTATCATGTATATGCGGTTAAATTTCACGAGTCTCCACTGAATCTGCAAAAGTTACTAAAATAAAGGGGATTAACTGTGTAAATGAATAGTGCAGTATGGTCTAGATTCTGAAATCGAAGCCCACCTATTCACTTTTCACTTATCTTCTGTGACGGAAACTTTAAAAATATTTCTCCTTTTGTCTCAAATTCTACTAGAAAATTTTGAACAGCTAGCAATTTGAACAGCTAGGCACCTTCTGATGTCACTTTCTGATGACTCAAGGAGTCCATATTATAATGTGAAATGAATCCACATGAAAGAATAGTGCTTGTCTTTTCCATTACACTAAGAAAAGTTATATTGGAGACAGAAAGGACAGCTATATAATCCCTAATACATTTTAAGACAAAATGGCAACCAACAGATTGGGAAAAGATCTTTACCAATTCCACATCTGATAGAGGGCTAATATCCAATATATACAAAGAACTCATGAAATTAGACTCCAGACAACCAAATAACCCTATTAAAAAATGGGGTATAGAGCTAAACAAAGAATTCTCAACTGAGGAAACTCAAATGGCCAAGAAGCACCTAAAGAAATGTTCAGTAGCCTTAGTCATCAGGGAAATGCAAATCAAAACAACCCTGAGATTCCACCTCACACCAGTCAGAATGGCTAAGATCAAAAACTCAGGTGATAATAGATGCTGGCAAGGATGTGGAGAAAGAGGAACACTCCTCCATTGTTGGTGGGATTGCAAGATGGTGCAACCACTTTAGAAATCAGTCTGGCAGTTCCACAGAAAATTGGACATAGCATTACCTGAGCACCCAGCTATAACACTCATGGGCATATACCCAGAAGATGCTCTAACATATAATAAGGACATATGCTCTACTATGTTCATAGCAGCTTTATTTATAATAGCCAGAAGGTGGAAAGAATCCAGATGTCCTTCAACAGAGGAATGGATACAAAAAATGTGTTACATTTACACAATGGAGTATTATTCAGCTATTAAAAACAATGAATCCGAGAAATTCTTAGGTAAATGGACGGAACTAGAAAATATCATCCTGAGTGAGGTAACCCAATCACAAAAGAACACACATGGTATTCACTCACTGATAATTGGATATTAGCCCAGAAGCTTGAAGTACCCAAGATTCAACTCACAGACCACATGAAGCTCATGAAGATGGAAGACCAAGTGGAGGTCCTTCGGTCCTTCTTAGAAGGAGTAAGAAAATACTCAAGGGAGCAAATATGGAGACAAAGTGTGTAACAGAAACTGAAGCAGGGGCCAACTGGAGACCATTCCACCTGTGTATTCATTCCATGTGCAGTCACCAAAGGTAGATGCTGATGTAGTTGTCAGGAAATGCGTGCTGACAGGAGCCTGGTATAGCTGTGTCCCTAGAGGTCTGCCAGTGCCTGACATATTCAGAGGCAGATGCTCACAGCTAACCATCGAACTGATCAAGTGTCCCAATAGAGGAGTTAGAGTGAAGACTGAAGGAGCTGAAAGGGTTTGCGGCCCCATAAGGAGAGCAACAATACCAACCAACCAGAGCTTCCAGGGTCTAAACCACCAGCCTGGGAGCACTTAGGGAGGGACCCATGGCTCCAGCTGTATATGTAAGGGAGGATGGCCCTGTCAGGCATAGGTGGGAGAGGAGATCCTTGGTCTGAAGGCTGAATGCCTAGTGTGGGGCAATTCGAGGGTGGGGAGGTGGGAGTTGGGGTAGGTGGGGGGCACATCCTCATAGAAGCAGGAGGAGGGGTGATGGGATAGTGGGTTACTGGGTGGGGGGGTGAATGGGGTAAGGGGCTAACATCTGAAATGTAAATAAAATATCCAATAAAAAAGTTAAAAAAATAAATAACAACAACAACAAAGCAGTATTAAAATATTTCCTTTGTAGATGGAGAACAGACAACCTTTCTCTAGTACAACCCCACATTTTTAAAACAGGCCAGTAAGCACACATGATCCTACTCCTACACCATGGTAAACTGTTGGGCTTGTTTTCAACCCAGCACCATTCGTAGGTGTTTGCAGAAATTTTAATTCAGCAGACGGTAACCAACAGTCATCAAGTTAGATGGGTCTACCACAAGGCATATTATAATTCAGCTCTCAAAGATGAGAGAAAAATAGAAATTCCTCAAGGTAGCAAGAAGAGATAAGAATAATACCTAATTGGGACCAATTAGCCTGACAGCAGACTTTTCAACATAGCCCTTACAAGCCAAGAGAAAGTGGCAAGATGTTTTCTCAGTAATGAAGCTCAGAAACTGACAACCCTAAAGACTGTGCCCTGCAAAAACTGTTCTTAAGAAAGAAAGATGATATAAAGACACTCCAAGTCAAAGTTCAGCGAATGATTCACTATCAGACCTCTTCTACAGAAAACTCTGCAGGTAGACTTCAAACTGAAGAAAGGATACTAACGAGTAAGAAAATATGTTAGAGTATAAACCTACATATGAAACTCAGAATGCTTCTCCTAGTATAAATATTGTGCCCAGTCCATTGTAACTTCAGTATGAAGACTATGAGGTGGAATGATTAAAATAGTGGGAAATTTAATAATATAGACTGATGAAGTGAGACTTCAAATTGTGGCCTGAAATTGATTGTAAATTTAATAAATTCAGCCAAAAAGTTTTCTCAGTTTGTTTGTATTCTTCCACTTCAAATATTTGAAACCATATTTTATCATTACCAGTTTAAAACACATTATTATAATCTGATGGTTTTGTATGTCTCAAAATAGTCACAAAACAGCAATCTATTATGAATAGACCAAGACTCAAAACAAAAAATCAAATCACTACTGAAAAAAAATTACCTAACCACAAAGATAGGCTTGTAGTGAGCCAAAAATCCAATAAAACTATAAATCAAGGTGCCTAGGATTTATATTAATACTATTTTAGTTAGGGTTTCTGTTCTGTGAAGGGATACCATTACCATGGAAACTCGTATAATGGAAAACATTTAATTAGGACGGGCTTACAGATCCAGAGACTTAGTCAATTATCATGTTGAGAAATATGGCAGCATGAAGCCCAACATGGTTCTAGAAAAGGAGCAGAGTGTTCTACATCTTGATCTGCAGGCAGCAGGAGGAGACTGGGCATAGCTTGAAAATATAAGAACTTAAAGCTCATTCCAACAGTGACACACCTCCTCCAGCAAGGCTATACCTATTCCAAAAAGACCATACTTACTAATAGTACAACTCCCTATGGACCAAGCATTCCAACACTGGGTCTACAGGGGCCGTTCCTATTCAAACTACCATTCCCTATGGATTATCACTTTGAATGCAAATTCATTACTTTCTCTAATTATTTAAAGTCATATTGTAATAATAGAAAGATTATTCATTGGTTTACTCATCAATGTTCCTAATGAAAATAAATGACTTTGTCTCTGATAATGGACATATATGAAAGAGAAGGGCTTAAGTAAGATGTCCAATCTTCTCACCAAAAGTTGACACCAACAACATTTTAATCTGCTAAAAGCAATATTTGGTCTATAGGAGAGAAGAATAACACCAAAGGTCATCCATTACACAGTGAAGTGAGAAGAAAGCAACACATTTGAACATAAAGGCACCTGATGTCAGGAATCCAAATATAGAAAGGAAATATTTAGAGAGAGAGAGAGAGAGAGAGAGAGAGAGAGAGAGAGAGAGAGAGAGAGGACAGACAGACAAACAAATAGATGGACAGACAGAATGACAAAAGTAGTAGGAAACGTTTAACAAAGTGGCAGCAAAATTCAGGTCATGAAGACAGAAAACACTAAGGAAACAGCGGAGACATCACGCAGTAGACCACAGTGATCTAATTGACTTCTGCAAAGCTTTCTGTGCAGTAATTGAAGATCCCACATTCTTCTCAACAAGACTTGACACACCGTATACTATTAAGCAAAACCATTTGAGCAACTGATGGATCAAGACAGACACAGAAAAGACTGATCACTAGACACTAAATTAGAGTTAACTAGGATCCAGAGACTATAGTGCAGTATTGTACATTAAGGTGGATGATTATACACTGAACATTTTTAAAAAATCTAGAAAAAGGTAATCTGTTTTTATCAAAATTTGTATATAAACAATGAAAAGCTTTATTCTTATGTAAACATTAATAATATGCATTATCCCTTGAATAAGAGAGATTTTGTTCTTTTTGTATCAGATAAAATGAATTTACATGAACTGAAAGAAGTTAAATTCTTCTGAAACAATTCTCAGAAGTTAAATGATAATTTAAAAAACTTTAAATAGCAGTTGTATCAAAGCTAGAAAAAAATTATTCAAACCTAACATCGTAGTCTACTCAAGAGGAAGTATAACAGAAAAAATAATATATTCTAGTAATTATGTGTATCCAAAATTCTCAAAGTTTCCTATTAGAAGATTAAAATCAGTGATGGATTGTTCAAACTTTCATATCCCACATCTTCTTCTGCTGTGCCTCAGTATCACCAGTGAGTGGGTTAAATAACACAGACAAGGCTAGGGAGGAAGTATTCAGTATAATACTTGCCTCACAAACATGAGAATTTGAGTCCAGTGCCTTGGACCCACATTAAAAAAAATTAATGCATAAAGCTAGGTATGTTAGGTCATGCTTGCAAATCCAGATTAGGAGATAGGATGAGCTTATGGTAGGGCCTGGTGCTTCCCAGGTGGCCTTGTGAGTTTAATTTTTGAGTTCCAGGTCCAATAAGAAGTCTTATCTTAAAAGCAGAAGACATATGCCACCTAAGGAAGAGGTCTGAGATTGACCTCTTATCTCCATGTAAATATTCACACACAAGCATGTGCACACAAGCGCGCGCGCGCGCGCGCACACACACACACACACACACACACACACACACACACACACAAATTACAGATAACCAAAGCTCAGTTCATGAGAGGAAGTTAATGATATGTTGCATTCTGGATTCTGCTGTAGTATTTGCAAAAGCCCATGGTTAGTTGGATTTTTAGCCCAGTATGAAAATTATCTCTTATCAGCTCTGAGGAGGGTTTTTTATTCATTTATAATACATAAGATACAGGCTGTGTGCTTGTTTCTTTATTTACTTTTGCCTGGTCTTAGTAATAGAATAGGAAAGGCATTATTGCTGTGATTGATGTGTCAAAGTTGAGCCAGAGAGGAATAAACCATACTTGCCTTTAAGGAGAGTTAACAGCCCAGAGACCACAATGGAAATGAAAGGCTCCTACTGCAAATTCACTAGTGATGCTTACTAAAATTTTAGATGTCTCTTATTAACCCTGATCTACAAAAGCAGAATCACTGGATAGGCCCCCAGCATTTAAACAATCTCCTCTTTGGAGCATGTGCACATGGACCCTCAGGAGCCCTGGTCTAGACCCAGGTCTTCTGCTCACAGCTATTCCTTCCAAAAGCAAATGTAACAGTGCATAGTAAAAGAACCCTAACTAACAAGACTTAGGACTTGGGGACTGTGATTCACATGTAGCACTTGTATAGGCAGCGCCCCGTGATGCCCCCACTCCAACCCCCTTACAGGTTGGGTTTTTTTCTCTTTTTACTCTGCTGTACTAGCTGCTTCCACCCTGTATCATTTCTGAAATAGCATAACACCTTCCACATTCCGTTAAAACAATCATTCCTTCATTATGCATAATGTGCTATTTTTATGTAATTTTGACTCCTGCTCCTTTTGTACTACTTTTAATTACTCACTATGTATTTATTTTTCTCCCCTGTGCCTAGGTGACATAAAAAAAAGATCTAACAGCACCTAATAAGAAGGCACAAAAACATGTTGTAATTTGTGCCCTACCCTACCCCCACTTTTTTGTCCTGTTTTAATTCTGAGTTAATTGTGCTGTGCTTCTTTTTACCCTTTCTGTTGGAGCACAGTGAGTGCCTTTTACATAAATAAGTACAGTATTTAACTTGTCTGTTTTATTGATTATGAAGATGAAGCTAGCTGAAAGTGAAGGAGAAAAAGGCAATGACATCCTATAGTGGCAAACGTGGACAATAGGAACAGTAGCTTAAATCAAAAGGAAGGCATCAGCATCCTATTTCCTTACGTTACACATCTAGGAAAAACACTGAATTTAGTTCCTGTATCCTAGATTAAGTAAATATCTATATGTTCTTACAGATTTTATAAAATAGTTTATTTAATTAAAATATATGGTAACATTGCCACTTGAGAGTTGCACATAACTGTGCATCAATCTTATGTTGGCTGCGCAGACACTATCAACCTGAAGCAAGACAGTATTAGAGAGTGCATTTCAAACAGCTCTTACCTCAAAGGAATAAAATGATTTATTTCTGGAGCTCACAGGAGTAAATGTAAGCCAAAGACATATTTTCGGGTTTCCCAACTCTAAACTCCAACATGGAAGCAATTTGGTGGAGTTCTATAGTAACAAAACAAAGAAAGTCATTAATCAAAACAGCTTTCTGGTACAGTGGTGAGTACATCAGAGATAGTGATTTAAGATTGGGAAATCTCTTCTAGTGTCCTCAGTGCCATCTTAGGGCATTGTTAACTTTTGAGTTGGTAAAAACTCATGGTCTGCTAAGTCAAGAATGGGTTTTATTCTGTTGAACATAGAATGTCAGTATCATTGCAGACATGAGCAATGAATGACTGTTGGTACGATGATGATGGATAAAACTAGCCCAAGAAATAAGGCACTGGAGCAGAATCATCCCAACTCTTCCACACCACTGCAGTTCTTATCACACCATCTTTGAAGGCACAGCTGATTTCCAGGAATTCTCATTTTTAATTCATATGTAATATAAAATTACACCCCTTCTCAGCCTTTCCCCTTTAATTATGTGAATTTCATTCCACACGTGTCCTCCACTGACAGCCATGTCTTTTCAGTTCAGTAAATGTTATCAAGTATTCTTTGACCGTTCCTATTGCATCAACCTTAATTAGCTTTTGATTACTGTTAATTTCACAGCATTTTCCCTTTAATAAGTTGCACCAAAAATGCTTTCATTTCTGTAGCAGCAAGTTTAATTAGTTTTTGAGGCTTGTTTCACTTTTGGTTCCCATTTTTAGAGAGAAATGTCAACACCCCTTTCTTTGTTTCTGAAAGAATAAACACTTCTTCAAACTTACTGTTAACCAGGCCCTCTCACCTCAGACCTCTAATTCTGGAGCATAGTTTATTGCCTTCTAATCAGTTACAAGAGGAATGTGGTCATATTCCCAAGTAATTACATTTCATTCTGACTATTTAAAATAGATGATACAACTAATTTTTATTTTTAGATAGGCCAAATGACTTAACAATGAGGATTCTAACTGGTCAGTCAATCTAGTTTAGCGACTACTTTAAACTTTGTGCCCTCAATGACCTGATGCATATTTGCACTTATTTTCACTGAGATCTGTGAGACCTTGGTACAGATTGTCTTGGTGAACCAAACAGTGATTCACAATATTCCTTAAGATAAAATGTTATACAAACTGCTTTTTAAATTTTAAAATAATAGGCACAATTCCTGGGCATAAAATACATTTTTAATTTATACTTAAAAGTGCGATCATTATTATCACTATATTATATAAAATAGCATACCAGGTATAATTTAATGCATATTTTATAAATTATTAGCCAAGACAAAGTTTATAAAATTAAAGTTAACTCTGACATTTATTTATGTGGATTGACCAATTAACAACACATATATAAAGATTTAAGACTTTCAATTTCTTAGCACCAGAAAAAAATAATGAATAACTATAAAGAACTGTGCACACAGTTCATATAGTAGGCATAGATAACTCTTGCATATAGCTTTTGCTACCCTGCCTACGCTCTGGGTGGTCCTTGCTACCAGCCTCTCCCAGAGAATTTTGGATCTGCGGATGTAAAACAGACACACATACACAGTTGTTCAATTTCAACTTGCCTTCTTGGCTCAATTCTTGGGCTCCTCAATCTACCTCGTCTAGAGTGCCCTTTCCAGTACTCCCAGCTAAGTACCCTGAATCTGCACGCAACTTCAGTTGCTCAGCCTCCTTCAGTCCCAGCTCAATATCCTCAACATTCTGCCTGTAGATGTGCCCTGTGGCCGCTCTGCACAAGATCTCAAATGGCTGGTTGGCTTTGCTCCCTCCAAAGCATAGTGAAAACTCTTTTTCTCCTCTCCTTGAGTCTCCAGTTTGCCTTTAGGAACCCAGAAGTCCCACCTATTCTTTCTTCCCAGCTATTGGTCCCTGGCAGATTTATTGATAGATCAAGAACCAATTGGGGAACAGAATCTTAGCATCAGGGCCATCCCTACAGATATTGTTTAGATACCAGCAATTCTGAATGTATTTATAGTAGCCAGCATTACAGTTCACATTGTGACATCATAAGGGAATATCCAATATATCAGTGAGATTGGCCTTCAGCTGAAGCAAAGGAAATGTTTAATTACGGAGTGGATTCAATTCAATATTATTATTCTCACTTGATAACACAAATGCTTCAACAATAATATTGATAATTACAAAGCCCAGAATTGAGTGTTACAGCTAATGACTCAGACTTGAAAGCCATTTCCTGTTCAACTGTAAAATTCAAGGGGTGGTAGGGAGGAGAGAGAAAACTAGAGAACTAAAAGAGCTACAGAGAAGAAAGGGGAGCACAAGCTTAAAGCTACATGGGTTTTGGACAGGTTGCTAAAAAATTTGAATATTGACACCTAATGGAGGTAAAGTTCATCTAGACATATTCTTTTCCAGATGGTGACTTCATGGGCATGTTTCTTTCTTTTTTTTTTTCTAAAAGTTCATATGTAATTTTGTAATTGGTGGTATCAAAGCTTTCCATGTGGAAGGGCAGGGCATGCTCTCTCTACTTGGTCCTGAGGATAACTTAACAGTCATGTCCTGGCTCTATCCAATCATTGCACTGCTTGATGAGGTAAGGCAATACATAACTAATGAGGTTCAAATGCATTAATGAGGTTTACATAACATATACATGTTTAAATTAACATCTCTCTTTATTACTGCACAGCTATAAAAATATTAAATAGTCACAGACGTGCCTGCATCTAAACTCTACCCTCGTTTCATATTAAGACAGAGAATTGTAAAATTTACCATGCCTTGCTTGTTCAAATGCTTACACTTTCATAATTCACTAATACACACTTATGAAGAAGAACACATCACATATTATTGTCAGGAAAATTTCAGGGCTTCTTGTTGGTGAAATCAAAGTTTCTGCCTTGTAGCTAATTTTAATGTATGTTTATTTTCTGTAATAAACCCTATCAAGCACACATTGCTTGTATGTTATGCCATACATTTTTTCATGTTTATTTGCTTTAATCCATACATTTTTGCAATCCTGCAGCTGCAGCAGAGGTTAAAAACTCCACCAAGGAAACATTCACGATGCACCCTCATGATTAGTTCCTCTGCGTATTGCTCCAGAGAAAAACAAATTAGCGGGAGAAGGAAAATCTGTTCTGGGAAGTCCCTCACTGCTAGTGTAATGACCTAGCCCCACAAGAGGATTAATAGAATAGATCCATTGTGACTTCCCAAATGGCTGTAGCTCGGAGTCTCTGGAGATGAGGAACCAAGCCAGAGCGATAGAGAAAATAAAATGTTCTGCTTGAATGCAAGTTATATTTGCCCATTTTCCACAACCTTCTATTTTAAAAATGCTGCCATTTCATACCAGGACACCTGCTATTTTTTTTTCAGTGCTTTGTGGGAAAACTAGACTTAAATCAATGAGCTCTATTTTCTTGGGTCAACTAATTTCCCTCTTCTCACTTAAATCCCTCTGAAATCTAAATTTCTTTCTGAAGGCTGTCCTAAAGATAAGGCACTGATGTCTGTCTTCAGGCCAAGATCAGGAAGGTTCTGGCCACGTTCTCTCATCCTCTTCTTAGCAGAACACAGTTAAGAGACGAATCTGAGAGGTTGCACTGTGGGTTTTTATTTGACATCTCCTCAAGTTACTAATTTGTCCTTCCGTTTTTCTGTTTATATGACTTGGCCTTTACTGTTAAGATCTTATAGAATCAGGTCTGTAATGTGCAAATGATCACGGATTGATACATTTAGGTATAAGAATTATAAGCTTGTAGACTGTACACATAAGTGATTTAGCATTGATCTCTGCATTAAATAGCAGGTTAAAAATAGAGAATAGATACCAATTATGGGTGTTCATATGATAGCCACTTCACAGGTGTTATCTGTAATAGAAATAAGTGGATAATTATAGTCATATACCATTAGTGTCTGTGTATATTTGTATTAAAATTAGTAAAAGTAATTTATAAAACTGTGATTAATAGCATTATTGGAGTTTACACCACTCTAGGAATATCTTTGAGGAAAGAGATTTGGAATATTTGGAATAGCATGGCAAAATAAGCAAACTAAAACATTCTAGAATCATCTTTAAATTATGGTTTTCATATTGAGAATTTTTTGTTTTATATAAATGATATTATTTTTGATTTGAAGTAGTCTTTCTATATCTCCCTTCCTGATCTCAAATGCATTACAATCCTCCTGCTTTAAACTTCTTTGTACATTCTTAACTCACTTAAGTACATGATCTCAATAGTAGAGTCTGGTTTTTAGCTACAATCATGGATATCTATCTTTTGTGATAATGTAACATGATAGATATACATTTAAAATTAGTAGTTGATTTTCATATTTAAAATGCAATTTAATAAAAATGAAATGTAATAAAAATAATTTTTTCCAGTGATAATTTATTTTTGGTTTCCTAACCATTCTATTATCTTGATTTTCCCAAAGTAATACATATGGACTATGATTTCCTCTCATCAGTTTAATTAAATAAGGATAAACTAACCTGAATACTCTTAAAGAGAGGGAAGTGTTTACTGTGCATGAGATTATCATTAATGAACATTTAAACTGGTTCTCTTCCCACATTCTCAGCAGTGCAACTGAGGATCAGCTCAATGTTCTTGGTAAACAACAGAAGCCAAAACACCAGGTGGGGGAATCTCCAAAGCTAATATACTCCCTGACCATCCAAGTGTGGTCCAGCGGGAGACTGGCTAATATAAATCATTATTTTAAAATAATGCAATAGCATGAACACATTAGTGGTGTTTGTGTGTGTGTGTGTGTGTGTGTGCGTGTGCGTGCGTGCGTGTGTGTGTGTGTGTGTGTGTGTGTGTGTGTTTAGTTAATAGGAGAAGAAAAAAAAGCTTAGTTCAGCTGTTGTTTATGTATTCAGGAATTCAGAAACTGCAGGTTTTTAAAAATTTAGATTCTTCCCAAACATCCAATAATGCATTTCAGTTTCATCATCATAGTTGCAAATCACTGGTCAAGCACTGAAGCTTTGGAAATTCTACTATCCCGAAAGCTTTAATTACAAATAGCCCCATAATGCTTGGAGGGAAATACTTGTGATATTTCAGCTTGTGGGGTTTCTTTAAGAGAAAGTTATTCATTTCACAAAATGACTGGCAGTTGGTAAAGCACTCTTTGAATTTGTTGTCCCAAAGAACGTTATTTGTATTTTGATGTCCTTTGGTTCATTTTAGCTATTCTACTTTAATTTTATCTTTTGGGAATCAAGATAAGCATAATTTATTTAAATAAAAATAATGGAAACCACCAAAAATATGAATGGTATCTTGATAGCCTTCCTTAAAGAGTTCACATCACATTCTTGAAATGGAAGTGTATCGAAGAAAAGGGAAATGTTGCAAAGAAAGCAATTCCTCTTTCTGATCAGTTATACCTGGCACAAGATCACTGATGAACTTTCTGAATTATGAAATCGTTTTGGCAATGATGAATACTAATTTTACTTTTCATATACTGCTATAAAATAAAGTATATTATAAACAAATACAAATTATATGAACCAAAGTTGAAAATTTTAATATTTCTGTAATATTAGCGTACTAATTATTCAAAAATACATGTATTATATATAATTTTAATATCTGAATGAGCACACTTATATGTGTGGGGGTATTAGTACTGTTAGGAGTTTGTGGTACTCTTGTTTTTCATATCCTTTTAGATTAATTTATACTAGAGTTGAATCAGACACAACTTGATTCTTAGGACGTTATTCAGGAAGCTCTTAGGTAGTGTGGAGAGCAGAAACATACCAGTGGAATGCGATGGATGATCAGAGATCTACTGACATCCTGACAAGTATGGTCTCCATTTGTACACTATTCTTAGTGATGGGATTCATCTTCTCTCCTTCTTCAACTGTGTGCACTGTAGGTCAGCTATCAGCTTTTTTCACATAAAGATGTTTGAGCTATTCTTGTAAGAACCTGTGGTGTTTTCAAATTTATGAAAAGTGTATTTGTGTCGAAGGATTGTTACTAAGGAAACTGCACATTTCTGTCTCATCATAGTGACCAGGTAATTCCCCAAACTACATTAGAAATTTACAGCCAAGTTAATAATACAGTGACATTTAGTGAAGGCCCTGTGAGATATTTGAAGCAGCCAACAGGTGTTATTAGTTTTATAGACATTCATAATCCATCTCTAATTGTATAGGACAAAAATATGTTCATAAAAAATTACAAGGAACATAATTACTTTTAGATCTTCATAGGATACACAGATCAATCTTTACTTTTGCCCTAGACTCATGCTGTCCACTCTAGGTATCAAGCCAAAGTTTTAGTGGGGGTGAGAACATGTTTATCTAGACAACATTGGTTTCTACCTATTGTTCACTAAATGGAGGATTCAAAGTAAAAGGGATGAATAATAAAGGGTTTTCTTAGGGAGAATCAGATCAAATGACAAATCATGTAATGTGGCCAGCCTTCTTAGTTCAATATAAGTTAGACACAAAGGTCCTGAATATATGACAAAAATACAAAGTAGAGATTTTAATTCCTTGTTGGTTCAAGACAGAATTTCTTCAAATTCTTATTTTCCCTTACTTTATATTTCAACTTTTCAGTTTAGACAAGTGAGCATCCAGTCATTTATTGAATCACTGGAAGATTATAAATATGGACTACACTCTAATATCATGAATATGTTCTGTGGCAGTGTTTTGCATGTCATATCTAAACATATCAAAATTATATCGCTACAAAAATCTGGGAAACAGGCTATAAAGGAAATGCTTGGTTACTATGGTTTCTCTTCTGTTGGACATCCAAACTTTCAGTAAAGCAAAATTGAAACAAAATTGAAGGTGCTGTGTATATTTTCACTTGAGTCATTGTCTTTTCCAATGATGTGACAGCACAGCTCACAGTCCAGGTCATATGAGTTCATGGTTATGTGGAGATCCTCAAGATTGATATAACTTCTCAAGTCTACAGCCATAGCTTCAGGGATAAGAGTATTTTGAATTTTCAAGTCCTGATATATTCTGCCACAATACATTAATATAACACTTCTAATATCATACTGATAACAAAGGTGTTGATACTGATAGAAACACTTTAACAACCTGTGAAGAGCGGCCACTCTGGCACAATAACTTACACGTGATTTAACTTGTAAACTCACTTCCTCTAAGAAAGTGGAGGAAACTTTGAAGTAACAACATCAAAAATGAACACTGATGTGCTTTCCAGGAATCTGGTGACTTTATATCTTTATGAATCTCAGACAATACAGTGTGTTCAGTGATATGGTATGCGCTAACTTGCTGAGATAGTAAAGGATTCTACATGTGCACTGCTATGCAGGAAGCACATGGAAGTTAGCTGTCGAGAAGTCCAGAAGTATTTCTTTAGGAAAATGTTCCTTTGAATAGTAGTAAATCATATTCCTAAAACTTTAAAATCTGTGGGAGAAATATTGTTTCAACAATAAAATATTTCACCTTTCTTCTGATGACTTTTAGGTTTCCTATAGAATACTGTTGGAACAGTAGAAAATGTTGAGATGTTCAGCTGAACAAAAGTATGGGGATACAATATCATATTACTGAAGTTAAAGAAGATCAAAATCCAGCCAGAATCTCACAAACAACTACAGTATAATACTTTAAAGACACTTGTGCCACAAACTCTTGGGAGTAAAAGTTTAGATTACTGATTATTTTCTATTCAGAAATATAAGTATGTTTCTTTTCCTGGGAGGGAGGGGGGGAAAAGGGGTAAGGGGAAAACATCTGAAATGTAAAATAAAAATTCCAATAAAATAAAAATAAATAAAAAAGAAGCCATTATAATTCAAGCCACCACAAGTATTTAGCTTGCATGATCCTTCTATCAAAAAATATAGATTTCATTGTATGCAACAATTAATATATTAACTGTTATACTATATGCTACATCTGAATATGAGCCCCATGCATGAATATCAACCCTCTATCCCAAATACACAGCAGAATTTTCAGAATATTAAATGAGTATGTTGGGGTGCTTGTTTGTATATTCTTTCATTCTTTTTATTGCGTTAACATTTCTGGGCATTATTTTCATGCAGATGTTCTGAAATAAGGCATACATACACAAATTTAGAAAATACGGTGTTTAAGAGAATACAAAAAAATTTAAACACTCGACACCAATCTCAGATCTTATACAGTCTCTCACAAAGATGGTCTAATGCATAAATATTTCAGTATGGGTTTCAGTAATCGGCATTAGTTTAACAGAAAATTATTTCACTTCAAGATACCACAGAGAAATATTAAAAATGTATGAAAAGGTAGTTGTATATTTACTATGCATTCAGTTAGTTATTCCCAAGTATTTCTTTATCCTGGTAAACATAAAACAGAATGTCTAATGCAGACGAGGTGGATTAAGAAGGAATGATATGGCAGAAAGGTACAAGTCCTGAGTCTCTATCTGCCTAAAAGACTGAATGGATCACTTCCTTGTGCCTGTCAGTCACAAGTAGAACAATTTATAAAATAAACAAATATCAAGGTAAAGGCAAACACTGGCTACGTGGCTGCTCTGTCTTCTGGCCTATTTCAATGTCACTTCTCTGTCATAAATTGTGTCCTCCTTCTCTGTTGCTTTAAAGATGTTTATCTTATATTTATCAACTCTGAATTATTGTTTTTGCAGAAATTATATACTGCTCTTCAATTGATTCAAGGTCTACTTGAAGTTTGCTTTATAGTAATGCTTTGGGCAACCATTGTGGATTCAGATATTTCTTTCAGAGTGTTTGTCTCTGCTTGGCCTTCTGTAAATCTTTAGAGATTGGGGTTAGTCACTAAATTTTCTATGCTATCCTGAACTAATATTTGCTTTCTTTTCCCACCACTTTGTTTCACAGACCTGAAAACACTTTAGCAAAGAAAAACATTTAGGAACCTTTTATAGGTGGAGCTTACTTCTTATTTGATTATCTGTAGTTTCCCCAGTCTATGATTTTGCTTTTGTGATTACAGCTAGATATTGTCAATTTTGGTCCAAAATACTATATGCAAGTTCATAAATAAACAATTGGCTAATTTGAAATTCTATACTATTTTAATAGCATGATGAAATATTGTGATGTTTTGCTCCATCTCGCTCAAGATATCAACCATAATAGATCCATTACACAGTAGACTATACATTAGTTAATCACTAAGAGCTACCTCAGTTTCAAGGAACTGAGTATTACATTGTTTATCTCCAAGTAGGTATTACTTAAGTTATTAATAACCCTAGGAACAAGAGATAATTTAGGCAATAGGGACATGCCAAAAAGAACCTATAAAGAATATCCTTTAAATGAAAAATTAAATGTAATTAATAAAGAAAATATATACAGATATTGCTACAGTCTATAGTCAAAATGAGTAGGGAAAGTAGTCACTAGCTGAAGGGATCCATAGTACGCATGTTTCCAGACATACATTAGGGATGGTTAGATTTGGGAATACTTTTGAAATCAATTTTATATTGCTGTATCAAAATCCTTGAGAAAAATAGAGGAAAATATATCTTTTGGCTCAGGGTTTTAGTTTCCACTCTAATTTTCTGAATATGTTGCTCTATGATTTGGGATCAAGAACAGTACCTTTGGTAGTGGGAATGTGTTACAAATGTTGTTCGCTCTTCATCTCTCAGAAATGAAAGGAGGGAGCTGATATGAGCTGCCATCCTAGGCATGAGCCCAGTGACTGACTTCCTTAAAACCCACTATTTTCAGCACATACCAATAATGATATTAAATTACTATACGTAAATGGAAAAATCTATTAATCTGGTCAAGTGCCATATAATCCAACCACCTTTCAATAATTGGAAATGGACTGGATGCAGACCAAACCTCTTGGGGTGAGACTGCTCTTTACTTACAAACCATTATGAGCATACCATTTATAGATAAGGAGGAACCATTGTGTTTCTCTACTTAACCTGCATTATGTATATGGTGCTTACAGCATAAGCCTCAAAGTGCTCCCCTTCCTGTGGATTTTTCTATTTTATAATCAGTATTTTATAAACAAGCAGAAGCATTTCAGTCAGGTCTGATGAAAACAAAATTATGCTCAGTTTAATTTATGTAATGAAATAAATAGAGTTAGCTTCCTACTCTCTGTTACAGTTGGAGTCTGGAGGACAGTTGTGACAGTTTGAAATTGTTTATGATGATTAATTGAAATAGGTGTAGGATGGTGTGGGTTTCTTCTAGGGACACCTTCTCAATCAGAGTGATCTTGCTTACACTGCTTACGGTTGTTCTGCTCTTTGTCTTTTCATGTGAATTCTTTAATAAACAGGTGAAAGTTCAGCCATTTCCCACATTCCAAGATTAGAATATAATTTATGAATCCTCTTCAGAACTAGAGAGTTTTTACTACTAAATTTTATCTCACTTTAAAAACTATGAAAAAATATGGATTGCTTTTCTACCATCATAGATGCTTTATATCTCTTGAAAGTTTAACTTTCAGTGTAAGCACAAAGTAACGTGAATCATTGACAATCAATATGGTACTATCAAAGGTGTCATCAAGCTAGATGCTGTCCTCAGGGTGGGGTGGTATCTCTGAAAAGGAAATTTAACTGAGACCAGACAGGGAGACACATAACAGCTGAACTCGAAGCATGGAAGAGGCAGGCTGAGTAATAAACAGAATTAGACAGAATTGAAAGAGATTTTGGAGATAGACTCCATAAAATTTGTATTGACAAGAGATGAAAAAACAAGATATCAAGAATTTCTATTTAGAGCCAAATAGAAGCACAAGCATTCTAACTTGGTGAGGTAATGAAAAATGGAAGAAAACAGATGTGTGCAGAGAAGGGGGCTAGAGGTAAACAAAGCTGGGTAAGTCATTTATTTTGGATGTCTAAGTATAAGATTCCTAGCAATGTCACATCGATACATGAATCTGACTCTCACATGTACAAATACAATAGCCTTGAAAATGACCATGCTTTCTGTCTGTATGTAATTTTCCTGACCTCCTGCAATAAGTTGGATTTTCATTTTCTCTATCCACAGAGCAATCTCTATCCACAGAGTATTGGTTTGCTTATTAAATATACTATTCCTATGCTGTCTGCTTTACCCTCCTGACTGCTTTAGTGAAAATAAAATATGATTCCCATAACAGTCATAAGTACATAAGAGGCACTGAGTAAATATTCTTTGCGTGCATGAATGAAGGAATGGATAAATGGATTACAGACTTCAATGAGACATGTATATTCTCTTTTCTTTCATCAAAAGACTAATAAAAGATTTCAGACAAGGATCTCATTTTCATCTATTCTTTTTATAATGTGTAACAGTCTAATGGGCATTAAATAAATATTAATTGATGAATGGATGTTAAAGAAAGACATAGAGCTTTGACTGAACCTGTACAGAATTCATTTGCAAAAGAATAATATAAAAAGTGAAACTCTTTCAGAAATGTTAAAAATGCATCATATACAGGAATAGGGACAAGGATATAGAGTAATGAGGGTAATACAAATATATATATATATAATATAGTGGCGTTGTTGAGGCATTACAAAAGGAACAGGCCTGTGGCATGATCTCTACATAAAATTGTGGTTTGTGACATTTGTTATAGCTAAAAGAAGCTAGCAATCATTGCAGGTTATATATAGATGAAAACAGACATTGTATGCTATGCTTTCATGTACACATCATTTATGCTATTGCTGTGTCCTTTCATATAGTCTACTTCATATCCAGCATCTAATGAAAACTGTTCTCCTTTTCTTTGATTTTCTTTTATGTGCTTGTGTATGTGTGTTTGTGTGTGTGTGTGTGTGTGTGTGTGTGTCTGTGTGTGTCTGTGTGGTCCGTGTGTGTATGCACACTGAGGTTAAGTAATCATGGCTGTATAATACCATTAACTGTTCTTTTCTGATTCAGAAAACCAGACTTTATATAAACCCAATCTTAAAAATTCAAGATTTTAAAAATTATAAAAATCCCAAATATAGTATAATACCTAAATAAAGTAACAGCTTTTATTAAAAACCAGCTGGGCCAGTAACTTTAATTTAAAAAAAAAGTCTAAAAAAGGCCTTTCTCTGCCAGCATTGTCATTAACACATAGTAGTAATTAAAACCATAAGTGGACGTTCTAGATGACTGTGCAGCTGAAAAAGAGCAATAAGCATCCAGGGCAGGAAGGAATTTACATTTTCTATGTAATCAATTGTGGAGATATTAAAATAGGCATTGGAGACCGTAAGGAGCAGTAGCATAAGCAACAAAAAATATATAATGAAGGAGATAGAAAATAAAATAATGAGGAACGGAATATTTATTCATTTTCAATATTCCTACTTTTACATTTTTCATGGATAGAAGAGAATAAATAACTCAGTAAATACATTAAATGCTTAATATTATAAAATTATAAAACATAAACTAGATAATTCTCTTACCCTCATGGTTTATTAAATTGCCAGATTTGTTCAGAAAAAAATGGTTCTGACATGTATGGTTACTTCCCTTTTATCCCACTTTTGAAATATGTAATGTGCCCAAATAAGAAAACAAGAAAGTGTAAGTCATTTGAAACATAAAATACTTTCTCAATGGAAACAAAGTTCGGATATACTATGATTTAAAGAAATGATATGTGTGCATGGAAATATATGTATGAGAAGATGCACAGCCATGTATTTACTCAACGTTTTAATAGAATGTCAAAATGAATGTGACACTAAAACAACACATGGTGCTGTTATTAAGGAGAAATAATATAGTGGCCCTAAAGTCCAATTGTAAGAACAAAGAGAAAAGATGATTCTTGGGACATTGTTCTTGGATGGATTTCTACTGAACCACCCTCTTCCTCTGTGGTTGGTAGATATTAATTTCCATAAATATAAAGATTTAACCCTAACCTCCAACAGAATAATGAGCCTGTGTTTATTAAAGACTTTAGAGTCTAGAAAGGGAAAACAATGCATATACAGTAGGCATATATATATATATATATAATATATATATATATATATATATGTAGTTTTGATGTGATTAATATATATGGATATAATATATATTGAATATACTATATAGTATAAAAATAACAAACTATATAATATTCATTTATTTATTCATTCTAGATCTTCTATAAACTAAAATTCCTACAAAAGCACCATATTATATTAGCCCTGTAAATGTACTTATGAAAATAATGTTCATAATGGCAACTCTAACAAGTATGTACCTAACCTCCTCAGTGAATATTTCATTTATAATTGTTCTTCCCTGTAACTAACATTAATGAGACTTTGGTAACTCTCACTATTAAGCTAAACCATTCTCCCTTTCAAGAAACAGTATTGTGTTTGAAAATGAATTCTGAATAATAAAATTAATATTTTGATACTTAATAATGCATTGGCAGTTCACAATGCCATTAACTGGTACAACTCACACACAGATTGAAGAATAGTATTACCAATACTTTCTCAGAGGAGCAACAGAAAACTTCCTTGTAAATCACATTTAAGATAAAAGAGTGAATATCTAGGAAACAAAGTAAATGTTTGTTTGCCCATCTTGTGCTGTGGTAGGACAAGCAAGGGGTGTCCTAGAAAATATAAGCAACTGAGGTCATGTTAGTGACTCTCTTCCTCTTTGCAAACTACTGTTTTCTTATTTTTTCTCATGTGGCAAACAGGAAGTAAGAGCACACTCAGGTCTCCTTCATAAGGACCCCATATCATCAGTTGCATCCACCTGAGGACTCATCTCTTTCCAATGATACCCTTTTCTGAAATCCCACATCATCAAAGGTAACCCTCTCAATGTGTAAATTTGAGGGGACACAAACATATAGTTCATTGCAGAAGCTGAGATCAAACATATGGCAACATAAATATACCAAGAGGTCACATGCCTGTGAGGTAAGATAATAGATAGAAGATAAGTGTCTACCACATCTAGGATTTATAAGTAAAAAATCTGCAAAATATTGCAGCATAGCACTTCCGTGTCTAATTGAACCACCTCTTCTTTATTTCTTGTCCACAGGGTAGACTTAATTGAGTTGGTATTCTGAGTTTACTAGAAGGCAGAGAATAACCCAAAGAAGGCTGACAAAATACCATCACTTCTTAACATGGCATTGTCACACTTAGATCCCTAGAAAATTGTTTGAATAAAAGGCAGTTGGTATCATTTCTTCATTATGAAAATATATAAAATCTAATTACATTTAATTTTTTTTCACCATCATGTTAAAATAATTTCAAAAGTAGAATGAATAACATTGTTTACAATCACTTGAATTTTTAGGCAAGCAAAACAAGATCAAATCTAAATTTCGTGTCTGGATTTTGTTATTTGTAGTGTGTTTCCAAATGCAAAGAATAATAGGTGGATCATTAATTCTACTCTTAACCTCTTTCCTCCTGACTGTGCCAAATTTGATGTTAGCAGTGGAAAAAGGAGAACGTATTGACTGTAAATAAACTTATTCAAGTTGTACAACTGTTGTGCAGTGCCTCGTGTAACTTCTCAATTCTTCACTATCACAAGCCAAATTCAAACTCTTCTATGCTTTGAGAGCTAGTACTTAACTGCCAAGTAATTGAATCAAGTCTTTCTTTCTTTTCTTTTCTATTATTTATTCTATTGTTTACATCTCAAATGATATCCTCCTTCCTGGTTACCCCTCCACAATCTCCCTCATCTCACATTTACCCTCCCACCTCCCCTTTGCCTCTATGAGGGTGCTCCCTTACCTACCCACCGTCTCCTGCCCCACCACTCCAGCATTCCCCCCTACGCTGGGGCATCAAATCTCCACAAACAAGGGTCTCCCCTCTCATTGGTGTCAGACCAAGCTATTCTTTGCTACTTATGTTTCTGGAGCTATGGATCCCTCACTGTACTCTCCTTTGTTGGAGGTCTAATTCTTGGGAGCACTGGGTGGTCCGGTCAGCTGGCATTGTTCTTCTACGGGATTGCAATCCCGCTCTGCTCCTCCAGTCCTTCCACCGGCTCCAACACCGAGCGCTCAGCTCAGTCTGATGGTTGGCTACAAGCACCCACATCTGCATTGGTCAGTTTCTGGCAGAACCTCCAAAGAAACAGCAATACCAGGTTCCTGTCAGCAAGCGCCTCTTAGCAACAGCAACAGTGTAGGAGGTTGGTGTCTGCAGACAGGATGGATCCCTAGGTGGGAAGGTCCCCAAATGACCCTTTCTTCAGTCTCTGCTCCATCTCTTGTCCCTCTCTTTCCTTTGGACAGGAACATTTCTGGGTTAAAAACTTAGAGATGCTTTCCATAGTGGTTGTACCAGCTTGCAATCCCACCAACAATGGAGGAGTGTTCCTCTTTCTCCACATCCTCGCCAACATCTGCTGTCACCTGTGTTTTGGATCTTAGCCAATCTGACTGGTGTGAGGTGGAATCTCAGTGTTGTTTTCATTTGCATTTCCCTGATGACTAGGGATGCTGAGCACTTCTTTAGATGTTTCTCAATCATTCGAGTTTCCTCAGTTGAGAGTTCTTTGTTCAACTCTCTACCCCATTTTTTAATAGGGTTATTTGATGGTCTGGAATCTAGTTTCTTCAGTTCTTTGTATACCTTGGATATTAGCCCTCTATCAGATGTAAGGTTGGTGAAAATCTTTTCCCAGTCTGTTGGTTTCCGCTTTGTCCTGTTGACCGTATCCTTTGCTTTACAGAAGCTTTGCAGTTTTATGAGATCCCATTTGTCAATTCTTGATCTTAGAGCATACGCCATTGGTGTTCTGTTCAGGAACTTTTCCCCTGTGCCCATATGATCAAGGCTTTTCCCTATTTTCTCTTCTATTAGTTTCAGTGTAGCTGGTTTTATGTGGAGGTCCTTGATCCACTTGGAATTGAGCTTTGTACAAGGAGATAAGTATGGATCAATTTGCATTCTTCTACAAGTTGACCTCCAGTTGGACCAGCACCATTTGTTGAAAATGCTGTCTTTTTTCCACTGGATAGTTTGAGCTCCTTTGTCGAAGATCAAGTGACCATAGGTATGGGGGTTCATTTCAGGGTCTTCTATTCTATTCCATTGATCCTCCTGACTGTCTCTGTTCCAATACCATGCCGTTTTTATCACTATTGCTTTGTAGTACAGCTTGAAATCGGGTATGGAGATTCCCCCAGAAGTTCTTTTATTGTTGAGTGTAGTTTTCGCTATCCTGGGTTTTTTGTTATTCCAAATGAATTTTAAGATTGCTCTTTCTATCTCTGTAAAGAATTGAGTGGGAATTTTGATAGGGATTGCATTAAATCTGTAGATTGCTTTTGGCAAGATAGCCATTTTTACTATATTAATCCTTCCAATCCATGAGCATGGGAGATCTTTCCATCTTCTGAGATCTCCTTCGATTTCTTTCTTCAGGGTGTTGAAGTTCTTGTCATACAGGTCTTTTACTTGCTTGGTTAGATTCACCCCAAGATATTTTATACTATTTGTGACTATTGTGAATGGTGTCGTTTCCATAATTTCTTTCTCAGCCAGTTTATCCTTTGTGTAGAGGAATGCTACTGATTTGGAAAGCAGTCTGGCGATACCTCAGAAAATTGAACATGGTGTTACCTGAGGACCCAGCTATACCCCTCCTGGGTATATACCCAGAAGATATTTCAACATGCAACAGGGCCACATGCTCCACTATGTTTATAGCGGCCTTATTCATAATAGCCAGAAGCTGGAAAGAACCCAGATGTCCTTCAACAGAAGAATGGATACAGAAAATGTGGTACATTTACACAATGGAGTACTACTCAGCCATTAAAAATAATGAGCTCATGAAATTCTTAGACAAATGGATGGAGCTAGAAAATATCATCCTGAGTGAGATGACCCAATCACAAAAGAACACACATGGTATGCACTCACTGATAAGCGGATATTAGCCCCAAAACACACAATACCTAAGATGCAACGCATAAACCTCATGAAACTCAAGAAGAAGGAGGAAGACCAAAGTGAGGGTGCTTTTGTCCTTTGTAGAACGAGTATCAAAAGATTCAACCAGAGCTCCCAGGATCTAAACCTCCAGCCTGAGAACAGACGGCAAGCTGTCCTCTGAGAGGCTCTAACCAGCAGCTGACTCAGACAGATACAGACATCCAGAGCCAAACAGTGGATGGAGCTTGAGGACTCTTAAAGAAGAATAGGTGGAAGGATTGTGGGCCCTAAGGAGATAGGAACTGCACAGGAAGATCAACAGAGTAAACTGAACCTGAACCCTTGGAGCTCTCAGAGACTGAATCACCAACCGTGGAGCATACCTAGTCTACACAGATCTACCTCCATGGGCTGAACCTAGGCCTCCCTGCACATATGTTGTAAATGTGCAGCTTGGTTTTCATGTAGGTCTCAAACATCTGGAGTGGGGGCTATCCCAAAACATGCAGCCTGTATATGGAGTACGGTCTTCAAAAAAAAACAGTTGTTCAGTTATTCATGGAATATTATTTTTTTATATCTCTTGTATTCAGTTTGCAACTACTTCAATGAGAATTTTTGTATGTATATTCATGAGGGATATTGGACTATAATTTATATATTTTTGTTGGGTCTACACTTGATTTCACTATTTCAATATTATTTGCTTTGTGAAGGAAAAAAAAAAAAAAAAAAAAAAAAAAAAAAAAAAAAAAAACTTAGAGATGTGTGGGTGGCCCTATAGCTTGACTAGGGACCATGCCTACCTATGTATAAATGTACCACACTTTGTGTATCCAATCGAGTGTTTCTTAAGAGTGCATGAACTACACATTTTAAAATATTGATTGTGCCTTATCAAATGAAAGGTGCTATATTCTAAACAATTTTATTATAGTACACATTTTAAAATTTTCTATTATCAGACTACACCTGGGTATCTATTTGAGTAAGTCCACTAATGGATGTGGGTTAGGAAAAGTTGAAAGCTTTCTAAGGTCAACAAACTTGCAGAATTACTTGTCATAAACAGGTAAAATAATTGTGATCCATCCCTTAATAGAAAAAGAGGACAAAGCTAAATCAAGTCACATATTTTATCCACTATTTTATCCACGTATTTCGCTTGTGTGCCGACTGCCCTGTGGAAGCCCAGATGCCTGAAATGCTGGCAGGATTTTGCACCTGCGATGATAATAAACTGTTCTGTTATTACCTGAGGTACGTGAGTTGAATACAGTGATGATTCACACAAAGCTAAATGCACTGGTGAGTTCGCAGTTTTTCTCTAGGTTTGAGGACTGGTAAATGCGCCTCACTGGACTCTACAGAGTTCACCTTCAGAAGCAGAACTCCAGAGACCACTGAAGCCTGTTCATGCGGACACACCGCGTGTCAAAGCTTGATGCGCAGTAGCAGTGAGAATAATATGTGTATATGCATGTATGTTGATTCAAAAGCTCAGAAAAAAAAGAAAAGCTACAGTATTTTCACACTATTTCAAGCACTAATGAAGAACAGCTTTTCTGTGCATATTTTAACGATCTCGAAACAAGGGAAAGGAAATAAGCGTCCATCTCAGGAGAATCTCACACAGCCTCGCTTCGTACACGTGCTTTTCCTATATGTAGATAAAGTGAGGATCACAGTTGTGCAGTATTTCCCTAAGTGACATCATATTATCTATGTATAAATGCCTGCAATATTTCTCCTTAACCCATCTTTCATTCTTTACTGATGAAGGAATGTTTTCTTTAATATTTTAGCTTTTAAGGTTTGAAGGATGTTCCGTGATTGATCTGTTTTGGAAGCATAGACCGGCGTTGTGGAAAGTTGTCACTAGGAGGTGATTTTGATGTGTCAATGGCAATCGTTTTGTTTGTTTTTGTTGCAGTTCGAGGTGGAGTTGTAACTTCAGCTGTTTCTTGCACTATCCCTGCCTGTTGTCACGTTTTCCTGCACGACTATAGAGACTCTGATCCCTCTGGAACCTAATCCCCAAATAAACTCTATCTCGGAGCCTTGGTCCAAATAATTTATCACAGAAAGAGAAGTAAGTCTAATCCTATTTCCAAAGAAGTTTCACCTTTTGACTCTTCTGCTTTTTCCCAATTTGGCATCACGGTCTCAGAGTCCCTCCTTGCTCCCTTGATTAAATCCTCACAGCACCTTCAAAATTTCTCCATCACTCAAATACATTTACATACATACATACATACATACATCATACATACATATAGTATGTAATTATGTCTGTTGTCTTATTTGTATTAATTTAGAACTGAATTAGTTATACTTTAGCTGGAATCAATTAAACTTACAAATTAACTAAGTCAGACTCTGCAATTATGTATACATCGTGTCTTATAGAGTAAATGAATTGTTCCTTTAAAACTTTATTTAAATTTCATTTCACACAGACACATATTAAAATTTTAAAATGTATTAGTTTTAACAAAGTTTTGAATAATAAGATGGTAGGCATATTATTATATACATATTATACTTGGTATTACATATAATTAATAACTATAAATTGTATTTGGTTATGGTTCAGAGTGTTATATTGTGAATTTATTGAATGTGAATATATATTTTTTCAGTGTACAAAAGTGGCTGAATGTACTGTAAATTTAAAGAGCTTCTAAGAATAACTTAGAAGAAAAATCAATCATTCTGAAGTGATTAGTGATTTCTGTGCCTTACATATTCTGTTTGCAAATAATAAACTAGAGAATAAAAACAATTCATGGAGCTGGAGAGATAACATAGTGGTTAAGGGAATTTGCTTCTCTTCCAGAGCACAAATTTTGGTTCCTAGCACTCATACCTAACAGCTTATATCCAATTAGCTGTGGCTTCATAGGATCATGTCTTCTTCTGGCCTCTCTGAGTACACATATGGGATTCACTTACATGGGTACACACACAACACACACACACACACACACAAATAATAAAAATAATTCTTTTAAAATGTGGTTAAATAACTTAAGAAGATTGCTAGTCTGTATACAGGACTCTACCTGCAGAGATCTGGGGAGCTCTGGCCTGGCCTGAGGGGCTAAAGAGTTGTGTTCTCTGAAGGGTGAGGGAGTTAATCTAGATGAGCTGTCAGGTGTCTTCTCTGGCCACTGCTGCTCTAGAGTCATGACTGTGGTAGGCTTGAGCAGCTACCAGTGACAAGGGAGAAAATTTCTCTTCCCCAAAGTGTTACAGCTCTATACTATGACAGATGCTCTCAGATGGTCTTTGATGAAATAACTCAACTCCTCAACTTGTGTCTGCTTTATTCCTTGTGGACAGGGTTTTATATACATTTTGGGGTGGGTTGGGGTCTAAAGGCAGATGCTTTCTATTGGCTTGGCCTGGCATGTTAGGGATGCCTCATCTGCATGTGGAGGGGCTTCGGGCCCTGTCCCTATGTGACTTATTGTGACAGTCCTCTTTATGGGATATCATGGTCACATGTTCCAGGACAGGAACCTGGTCAGGAGTAGATGAAACTTCTACCATCCTCAGGTATGAGGGGATCGGGATGTCTGAATGCACTCAACCTTACCAAGTTTTTGTCTGATGACATGGTTCCACTTCCCCCCAGAAGATAATAGAAGACATAAAGGTATCCTGTGTTTATTGATTAACAAAATTAAAATTGTAAAAATGAACATATTACAAACATTGATTTGGAAATTTGATATAATTTATCAAAGTGTCAGTGAAGTAGAAAAAGAATTACATTTCATATGGAAACATAGAAGACCCCCAAGAATCAAACAATAATACATATGAAGGGTAATGTTTGTGGTATCATAATATCTAATTAATGTCAACTGATACTACAATGAGATAGTAACAAACCAAATCAAATGATTCTGGCATATTCACACATATATAGCAGTGGCAAGATGGGGAATATGATGTAATGTCATTAAACATATGGTAAATTGGAGGCACACTGTGTAAATCTTAAAGCACCAATGTAAATTTTGCTTTTTGACAAGTAAGCAGAAGGCATTGGATGTGGCTTATGACTTATATGTAGAACTTGTCCTGCTGGAGCTTGATCACTGAGGCAGTTATATTGCGACTAAGCTGTAAAGGTGACATGGAGATCAGAGACTTTATATTTCATGTAGAAAAAGTTTGAAGTACGTTATAGAACTAGAGGTTGTGGAAAGTGCTTAAATTGCTAACACAAAATAAGAAACAACTCAACACTCCACTTTAACGCTTTCCTTTGTAAGAGCTGCCATGATCATGGTGCATCTTCAGCACAATAGAATACTGACTGTCTCAGTTTGTGTTTTACTGCTGTGAGCAGACACCATGACCAAGGCAACTCTTGTAAGAACAACATTGAATTGAGGCTGGCTTACAGGTTCAGAAGTTCTGTTCATTATAATCTAGGTGAGAAGCATGGCAGAGTCCAAGCAGGCAAGGTGCAAGAGGAGCTGAGAGTTCTAGATCCTTATCTGATGTCTGCTAGAAGACAGGCTCCTACATGGTTAGGATGAGAGTCTCATTGCCCACCCCTTCAATAGCACAATTCCTCTACCAAGGCTAGATCTATACCAACAAAGTCACACCTCCTAATAGTGCCACTCTATGGTCCAAGCATATTCAAACCACCATACTTACTAAGACAGGCACCTCTTAAGCAACCAGTAGATGAGACAAGTTAATTAAATACATGGGGCCTGGCTCCAGTAATTGGCCAAAGTTAGGGAAATGAATATGGAAATGGTCAGTATGTTAATGGCATTAAATCTATGTGCTGGGATGTAATGGTTTTATATGCACTAATGCAAGTTAGAGGTTTGTAACCAGCTCTGTCAGTCAATAGATTCTAGTACAGGAGTGAGGATACACACTTCCAATTCCCATGGTGTCCTTCACTGTATCCCATTTACTGGATCTCCACTCTGTAACCGCCCATTTTGCCCCACATTTGGGGGTCACTATGTCCCGGTCCGTTCGGGTCAGTCAACAGGGTATAACAAGAGAGAGAGTGGGGATGGAAGGGCAAGAGACGGGAAGAATGGAGACAAAACAGAGGGTCTGATCAAGTCTCCCTTTACTGAAAGGAAATCCTGGGTATTTATATGTTTTTCCACGTGCCTTGCTGCCGTGACAAGCAGGGGAACACAGCTGAAGGCACTATGTCATGTGCCTAGCAGCGTGGATACCATGTGCACCTTGCAGCTGGGGGCACTAAACAACAAAACAAGATATGTGAGAAAAAGAAGATGTTTATCAGAGTGTGCTCAGCTCTTGTGGGCTGTTGAAAACAAGTCTCTTGTCAGGATATATGGCTCTGGATGGCTGCAAAGATGATAACCACTTTCTGCTAGGAGTTGGCTCCCAACAGAGGTTGATACTGAATGTTTTCCTCATTTACTAGTTGTCTTATATAATTAAAGTCTATATGTATTTTTCTATTTTTGGTTGTGTGCATATGTGTGGTAGCGCTCACAAAGATCAGAACCACAAGATACCCTGGAGCTGATATTTCTGGTATCTGTGAGGTCTCCAGCATGGGTTCTGGGGCTCATTTCAAGTATTCTACAAAGCAGTACATGCTTTTAACCACTGAGCCATTTATCTAGCTCCTCCCCCCTTATTTTTGGAAACAGAGTCTCCTACTTAAACTGGAGATTGCCATTTTAACAAGACTGGTTGCCTAGCAAGACCCTAAGTTGCTAATGGCCCATCTCCCCAATAATTTCTATTATCAAGATAATAGAAATTCCCTCAAGACATGATTTTGATATGATGCCGGGAATCCACACTCTGATCCTCTGGGTTACAGGACAAGCACTTTACTGACTGAACCAGCTCCCTAGCCTCTTGATACGCATCTTGAGTCTGGCCTCTCTGACAGAAACCTGTAAGCTATCTGAAACCACAGCTCACATGGAGTTTTATTTTTAGCTGTCTTCAAAGAGTTAGAAAGCTGTTCTGCCAGTCCTTACTTCAAGAAGATAGTATCCCTGCTCCTGCTTTATGTCTAAGAGTATTTCAGTCCCCTTTGCCATAATGAACTTCAGATGTGAGGCTAGGCGGTTTGTAATTGTATATCCCTCTATTTCATCATTTTTTTCTTCTGTGCTTCCTTTTACTATGAAGATCAGCTTTCCTGTATGTGTTTGCAATATTTATTTCTATTTTATTATGTGTTTGTATATATTTATGTCAAAATATCAACATACCATTTTTTTAAAAAAATATTGTTAATATACGAATGTGTTTTTCTTGATTTGTTGTGTCTTTATTTGAGCAAAGTCAACTGGAATAAAATTTGATCATATCAGTATAGTTTGTATTTATTTATTCATGTTTGGAGTTCAGGGTAAGAAGTGATTATTGCTAAATAATAATTTTAAAAGGTTACTTCTCATTTTTAATTAAGCTGTGAGGTGGGCACACTTAGATCTTAATGTCACTCTTATGAAACATAAATGATATGAATCCTGTGAAATATGAATCATAGAGATTAACAAATTGCACCTGAAAACTATATTTTAAAAATTCATAAAAATAGAACATCTTAATGAGGCACCAGTTCTACATCAATGATTATGAGGGAGATACTTTTTGGAGTGAATTGGTTTAGGGAATGGTAGATTTCTAAATAGAACATTGAGGAGGAATAAACGTGCACAGCTTTTTATTTCCAGAAAAACCAGGATGAATGCATTGTAATGAGTACAAGTAAACAAATGAGGGCAGGGAAAAACAGATATTTGCAATGGGAATGATACGTTCTTCCAGGACAAATCCTCTGTTTGAAGTCCATCTTTCTCTACTAGAATTATCTGATCTTTAATATCTTTCTAATCTTCTCGCCAATCATAGCTAACTCTAGTGCAGGTTAACAAAAAGTTTGTTGACTCATTAGAGCTTGATTCAAATGATTTTCTATCTTAAATGTTACTGGTAATTCTATACTGAATCATGAGTCACTTGTTCACATGTGGATTTTCAGGCCACCTCATACTTGATATCTCTACATTACAATCTTGAAATGTATTTGAAATCATTTAGGAATCAGTAGAGACATTTTTCAAGCTTCCTGAACACAGAGTCAGTGTTTTTAAGGAACATTAAACATTAGGTGCCTAGAAGAAGTATATGCAAAGAAAGTAAATTCTTAATTTAGGTATTGTTGTCTTCTTTTCTTAACATTTTCTTATTTTCTTTTGCCTACTTTCACTAGAAATGTCTTACATTCTCTCTGTAAATATACATGGACAATACAAAAATAAAGATTTAGTATATGAAAACACATCAATGCCATAAAAATCACATATCAAAACTAGTTCTTTAAAGATAAATAATATACATTGTTCATAAACAACACGTAAAATTCTTATTGCTTCATCTGAGTAATGACAGCATCTTTAAAGTGCTGCAAAGACATGATTCAGTCCATTACTACCATCCATTTATGTATTTGTAGAAGGTAACAACTGTATGTCTAAGACAGTGTCAGAGCCTATCTACTGTCGATCACATTCCTTCTTTTATTACTCTCAGAGGGAAGAAAAACAACAAGACTGACAGTTTTGTGTCCTTTGTCATTCTATGTCACCACCAGAGACAAGGGAGCATTATACCATCACTCAAGGCTGTCACATCTGCTGTATGCACCTACGTATCTTAAAGTCACATTCACTTTCAATCCCAATACATAAATACAGGGACTACTTATTGATTGCATGTTACTTTATCATGAAAATATGTCCCTGTTCTATAATATGTGAACTTTAGAAAATGACTTTTATGCTGTCATCAAATCCTACAGAATACGGAGGGTCTTTGTTTCATAGAAGGGCTCATTTAAAATGAATTGTAAATATTTTTCATGTTTTTCTTTCAAAACACAAAAAGAGATATTTTAAATTTTTTAATTATGTTTACTTTATAGGTGATAATATCCACTAATATGGCATAATCTTTCTGAAGTTTGAGCTTTAAAAATGACAACAAATAAAGGAACAAGTGTGAGAATTCTTTAACATGGAGAATAGCTTAATTAAAATTCCAAACCACACTAGATTGTCAGAATATCATTATAAAGATTAGGTTATAGAATTCCTTATATTCTTCTGTTTACAGGTAAGGTTATATCTTCTTCATGTAATAAAGTGTATACTTCAATTATGCAGGCTTTCTAGTATGGCATGGGAGATGGTTTATTAGCCAATTATTGAATTTATTTGCAGATTTTCTATAATAAGTAATACTATGATTATTAATTTGTCTGCAATTCTTGGTGAAAATTGATATGTCTTCCATTAGAGTGGGGCAACTATGCAAATATTTTCATGTAACTGGCAATGTAATTACTTTTTATTTTCATCTATTTTGCAGTATTTCAAATAATTTTTCTCAAATAAGTACATAGACAGCTTCACCACCCCTTGCCACACACACACACACTCCAAAGCCTGAGATATCATACAATTTCTTTTACTGACTATATTATGATAGGTAAAATAACATGGCTGCTACTTTTTCCCACTTGTAATCATTCTTTTCAAAACTTGTTACTAAACTTTGCTCTTTGTTTGGGGATTTAATAACTTTCAGAATGGAAACAGAGATAATGTTACAGTTAAAAACATGCTATTGGTCTTCCTTCAATTGCAGTTATCATTGTGTTATTTTTCTCAGTAATTCTCTTTGTGGGTGTGTAATCATTTGTTTCCCTTGTTCCTACTGGCTTTTCTCCTCTTTTCACAGAGGTCTCAAACAGCTCACTTGTATCTGTACTTTCATTTAATGCAGTATTTTTTTATGGCCTTGAATTCTTTTAGTTTGGAGTCCAAACTCCAAACTAATCCTTAGTCTATCTTTGTATCATTCTTGTTCTTTATTCTTTTTTTTTATTAACATTGTATTTTCTTGGTTTTCATGACAATAGTAAAAAGTGAAGTTTATATCATCTTGCAATATATTGAATTCTAAACATTTTCAGATGTTACTCTACTTCTTATGGCATTTTCTATAATCTTTTAGTATTATGTGCTTTCATTTCAAAACAATATTTTCTTTTTTTTTTTTTTTTTTTTTTTGGTTTTCAACAGGTCATCCATTTTTTATATTTTAGTGCTTATTTAAAACAATATTTTCAAAGGATCCATTTATTATCTATTTAATCCAATTGTTAACACTAACTTTATCATTAAATTCCTACATTTTAAAGTTTTAGGTAATGAGTTGTTAATTCAAAAACAGTATTTGGCCATTGCAATATGATGACCTTTTGGTAAGTCAGAATTTTACATCACATAGATCTGTAATAACCTCTATTTCCACCCAGAAGGAGAGGAGAGTGGAAACATTCCACCAGCCTTTAAAATTCAGCACTGAAATGAGTTATATAAGCACAATACTGGTCCCTTGACAACACTTCATAAGAAACCATTGCAGAACTAAGATGTGAAATGAGTTTTCTCTGTCTCTGTTTTTCTGTTTATCTCTCTTTTTGTATGTATATGTTCTTTCTCTTTGGGTATATATATATATATTTATAAACATATACAAAGATATATGAATATGTGTGTGTTAATTATCTCATTAAAGAGAAAATTATTTTTTTTCTTTTTTTTTTCTTTTTTTTTTCTTTTTCTCTTTCACATACAGTTAGGTGAATCTACCTTTCTGAGATGTGTTCTCTTTGCCAGGTGACTGATTGACCTATATAGATTTATATAGATAACTCTTTTTATGTCTTAGACAGCTTGGAATTGTTGGTCCCTATACAGACCAAAGTCAAATCACATACTCTTGACCAGGCAGAAAGGCTTTCTGTGAATGTTCCCCTTCCTTATGTTCTAATCCTCACATCATTTAGGGACAGGTACAAAGTAGGAAATAGATATAACCCATTCTGCTGTGAGAATGGAAATCACATTCCTAAACTGTTCATTAGAAGAGATTAGATTTGAGACTAGAGCTCAGGTCCACTCTTGAGGACCTCTAGGCAAGAAAGTTCATTTAAAGAGGAAACAAGCAAGCAGAGAGATCATCCTGGATGAGAACCAAGGCATCATAAAAATGCTGAAGTCCAGGTTTTACCCTCTTAATTATCAGTGTTTAAAAAGAAAAAATAATAATTTTCACATTAATTGACAATAATAACAATTTTGTCTATTAATCTTATATATCTTGTTGTACAATTCATAGCACATAAATATTACTGTCTTATATAATATTTTTAAATATATCTGCTATTAAGGATTCATGTACATCTCCAGTAGGATTTCAAATTTTCTACTATTTCTGGGTACTCAGAGTCTTATAACAGATTTCTACATCATGTATATTCTGTATCTTGGCATATTGCTTCAAATGATTTCCTGTTGCCACATCTGCCTAATGATTAGTTGAAAATAGTGAACTTTCTTGTACAGAGTGGAAGGTGTCAGTCTCAGATCCTATTCAGATGAGGGATAGTGTCTTTGAACTGCCATCTCTATTACTACAACATGCACACCCAGGGAGGGGCTGCCTGGGTGATAGAATTCCAGTTGCTTCTTCAAAGAGTTCTGTCTTGGAATTCTCTAGCTGATCAATTTTCAGTTAAAAAAAAAAGTAGCATTAGCTTCCTTTTGGGTGGTCTTCTTAATTTGTAAGACCAGTTGTGTACTTATTCTTAATGATAAACATTCAGATATTTGCTGCCGAAATACTATGAGTCTTACTAAATAGACTTGAGTGTAAATCTTTAAGATACTATAGGTTCTATAGACAGCCTACTTGAACACCCATCATGTGTGTCCTGTTTATAGTCATGCAACTTTTAAATTTTTCCTAACCTGTCTGTTGTTTTGAAATTTTATCTTTGGAAAAGAAATAATACTAGTATCTATTAGCCAGTGCATTGCAATGTATCTGTAGTCCCAGAAACGGAGTCAAGAGTTTGAGGACACCTTGATGAATATAGAAAAATGAAAAAGAAAAAAAGTCATAACTAGCATATGTCCCCAAAAGATGTCAAAGTAAGATTATCTATGTAAGCAGTTAATCATTTTTTCATATAGTGGATAACACAAACTTGGTGTTCAATAAACAACACCCTGTCATCCTCATCATTGTCATTGTTATCATCATCATTGTCTTCATTATGATGTAATTTTATATCTAATGAGAGCACATTAGTATAAAGACCTTTGATGAGGCAAGTCTACTACCCTTCCATTGAATATGTGGTTGGTAGTTTACCTGGCTCTCCAGGAAATTCTTGATTTGATTCCAATAACTTGATTTGAAGATTGATTTTTGCTTTGTGTAAAATTCTAGAAGGCATTTGCTAGATGATCTTAGTATGCTTTGGAATACAGGAAGAAACAATTTCGGAGACATGCCTCGCATCTGTCTTAACTAGTCTCTGAATTGGAAGGGTATCGTTCCTTCCTCCCTTTCATGTGGCCTTTGTTATCTTAGGGAAACACTCTGTGGGAGAGTTAGGATCTATTCTGTAGTGTAGGTTAGATAACTGCTAAGCTCCTGATATATCCAAAGGCAAGCAGAGCTCAAAGCCTCCAAGTCCAATCTCAAAGCTCAAGTGAAAGCTATGGAGTCAGCAAGTACATGAGCCTTTGAAGCAGTACCTGCATCACAGTATGGATTTTTCCTCTTGAGAATTAGCAAGAGAAGTATGAGTTCAGAGCTTTCCCTCTAGGTTTCAGAACTACTCTTTTCAGTATGTCTCACTTCAACAAAATACAGAGTAGAAATTGAAGGTAACTGCTGAATTGTTATATTTAGCGATAAAATGTAATATACTCTTATATTTTACATTCCATGTTATATATTTAACTTGATGTATATTTTCATCTTTTCTTGTTTTATTTATTTTATTGAAAATGGATTCCTTTCTCATATAATATATCCCAACCTGAGTTTTCCCTCCCTCCACTCTCCAGCTGTGCCCACCTCCCTTTACCCCCACATCTATTGCCTCCCCAACCCATTTCCTCTTCAGAAAAGAGCAGGCTTGCAAGTAACAACATCCAGACAGGGCAAAAAACACAATAGGAAAAGGCAAAGCCTGAGGAAAAGGAGGTCCAGTGACAGACCCAAGTTGGGATCCAGCTCAAGGGGAGGCCCCAAAGTCTGACACTATTACTGATGCTATGGTGAGAAAAATGTCTCTACTCTATAACATGTTCCCAGATTTCCAGTGTTCATATAAGTTTTTGTGAGCTATAAAATTTCACTCAATTCATAATTTTGCTTTAGTCTTAACAAGCACAGAACTAAAATATTAAAAAATTTGAAGTTCTAGCAAATACAAATTGGGGATTCTTGTCTATAGGACATAAGTTTACACTAAATTTTCCTTCCAAATTTATAAACACTGGCTGAAAGCTTTCAGAGATGTGAGTGATGCAGAATTTCAAGATTACCAATTCTACTAGTTGATTTTCTTGTTCAATCAAAGTGGATAGATTTCACCCAAACCACCATTTTATATATGCATTTATACTTTAGCATGGCATATAGTTTTCTTGTCCCTTTGATATAAATGACTCATGAAAGTTATACTTCATGATTGCATATGGTAGTTATATAGGTCGATTTAGCATGTCAATTTCTTATGTCTATAAGAATACCACTATATTGTAGGGTATTGGACAGAAAAAACACTTACAAATGGTTCACTTCAAATATTTTGTCATTCTTTTTATTCTATGAATATAGACCAGTAGAGAAATATATCAATTCAAAGTGTATCAAATTTAAAAAAAAAATGTTTTCTCAAGGAAAATAAGAATATGAGAAACATCTAGAAAAACACTGCTCTGAGAAATCAAACAAAATACTTATGATCAGTTGTGAAGAATAGAAGAAAATGTCATGTTTGTATCTGGCCTGAAAAAATCTATAAAACTTTCTATTTAACTGTGATTATTTTCTTATTATTAGTCTTCCCTAATAAAATTACTTATATTAAGAATAGAGCAGATATATTTTGAGTACAGGTGTAAGGCATGCATCGTTAGGGAAAACTGTAGGCAAACATGATTTTTATTCAGCAAGTATGACTGTTGCTACACACATTGTAACATTTGGACATTTGGCATATATAATAAATCGTAATTGACATTTTATGCTCATGAGTTAAATAACCTTCCAGGCTTAAAAAAATATTCTGAAGTCTAAGGATGTCAAATTGTAGTTCCCTACGTGGTCTGCTGTGCATATTTTTATTGATATTACCACTCTTAGGAAAGGCTCCTTTTTCTATTTCAATGTTCAGTGTTTGAAATTGCAGATTGTTGAATATTTCTCATTTTAAGTCAAGATTTGTTAAAGTTGCCTGTTGTACTTTCATGTCATCTGTCAAATGACATATTCTTTTCTTCTTGACATACAGTTTTTATACAAAACAACACCCTACACAATTAATAGAAATAAGTTTTATTTTATTTTCACCAGGAGAAGATAATACTGAAGAAAGGGATCATTCAGCATGAAAATATCTTTATTTCAAGCTATACATGCATATACGCATGATCTCTATTGCTATGCCTGATAAACGAAAATATTAAAAAAGTAAGAAATTACTTCCATTTCTTCCAACTTGTTCAGAATTGATTCTGTCATCAATATTCTGCCTCTTTCTTCATCTCACTAAATTAATTTAAAATCAAACGCACAATGAAGTAAGGTTTCTGGCAATTTCCTAGGCTGACTTGCCTGACTTCACCACCACCTTCTGAAGTGGACATGTCTCAGACTATGCAAAGCTACTGCATTCTCTGGAACAGCTGAGCTCTGACTTGTTGCCATCATGAAGTTTTTGGATTACCATACTTGCTAGGCTTTCTGCTCATATGGACATATGAAGATTTCATTATGGCAATCCAATATTTCCAATATTGACCCATGATCATTCGTTGGATCTAAGTAGGAAGTTAGTGTGCCTTTAGTTTGTGTTATTCAAATGTTTGAATTTTTAAAAGTCAATAATTGAGTTGTGGACTCAAGTTTCATTCAAAGAGACACAAAATAAATTTTGGACAGAATTAGAATAGAATTTAAAAATATAGAAAAACTTAGACACATTTTCTTCTAGTACTCTGTATTTATGCAGAACATTCTTTTCACTTACTATAAAATCAAAGTATAAATCTAATTATAAAATCAAAGTATAAATCAGATCTGACAAATTTTGATTATTCTTTATTTTCTGCCATATAGAATATTCCAAAACATTTAATTCTTTATGTAAAACTAAGGAATATATCCATGTCATCAGTATGAGTGTGCTACTGTATTATTTTAAAATGTTTTTATGAATTATTATCAGTAAACATTTGCTTGGTATATCCATTATATAGTCCTGTTACTTAGAGTTACATTCAAATTTCTTGAACAAATAAAATCGTGACCTCCCTGACTCTTACACAATCTTTTCTCCTCCTTTCCTTCGGGATCTTCACTTTCTGAGGGGAGACAACCTATGGAGACCTCCAAGTTAGACTCATAATCTCTGCCTGTGGTCTCTGCATCCCTTCCCATCGCTGCTGGAGGAAGTCTCTATGATGATTATGGGACATGGCACCAGTCTATGAGTGTAACAGCATTAGGAATCACTTCATTGATTCTTTTTTTCCAGTTGTGTTTGGTTCTGACCAAGGTCTTCGTGTATCTAATCTCTTATTCCTGGCTGTTCAGTCAGTGTGGGTCATGGGCTCCCTTTTGCGGCATGGCCCACCAAACATTGGTTTGCCTCTGTTGCCCTAACACATCTCACAGGCAGTCCAACAGATGAACAGGTCTATGGCTGGGTTGGTGTCCAAGTTCTTCTTTTCTTAGCCTTGAAGTGTGCCCTCTCACTCCAAAGAGAGGGCGTTAGGAGAAAGAGGCCCACGGAATCAACTAAGCAGAGCTCACATTGGCTCACAGAGAGTAAACACAGGGCCTGAAAGGCTCTATACTGGGTCCTCTGTGGACATGTTGTGGCTGTTAGCTTGGTGTTTCTGTGTGGCTCCTAACAATGAGAGCTGGTGTTATCTCTGACTGCTTCCTGATTTGGAACCCTTTTCTCCTATTGTGTTTCCTTGTCCAGCCTTGATAGGAAGGCTTTTGTCTTATCTTATTATAACCTGTTTTGCTCTGTTTGGCTATTATTTCTTGAACACCTGCTCTTTTCTGGAAGGGGAGTGGATTTGTGTGAGAGGGTAGGTGGTGCAGACTGGTAGAAGTAACAGAGGGAGGGGAAACTGTGGTTGGAATGTATTGAATGAAAGAAGACTCTATTTTTAATAATAAAAAATGAATAAAAGGAATCATGACCATGATACTTTTAAGTACCCTGATCTAATAGTTGAGTGACAAATAAAGATTAAAATTTGTCATTGCAACATTTTTCCTTTTAAGTCGTCAGAAAGAGGCTATGAAGCAACCTTACTTAGTTTCTTTTGGAAGAGTAAAGTTACAATGTCCGAACACATGTATATGGAGATTTTTTAAATGTAGGTCAGTATAAAATAACATTTTGTGTGCATTTAATGTTCCCTTCTATTTTCTATTAAGTGGTTAGAATTAAGTTTAGATATTTAGAGACATTTACATTTAGTCTAATGAAATTAGACTGGAAATAAACCTTAGTTTAATTTTTTATTTCTAATTATTGTATTTGATATTATGTAAGCAAAAAATAGTGAAAGATCTAAAACTAAAAACAGAAAACATCAAATTTCCTTTAAGTCTAAATTCATAAAATAAAAATGTATTAAGCGGGATCTATTACGAACGAAGTTTTGAAGTCAATATCAGTTACTAACACGTCATTTATTCCAGGGTATGTTGTTGTTGCTGCTGCTATTTTCCACTCCGAGGTGACTTAGTCTATGGCACCACCATCTAATTTAGCCTCTGCTCTGTCACTTATTTATGCTGTCACTTATTAAATAGGGAGCATGGGAATTTATTTAGTGTGCTGTGTTAATTGTTCTGGCCAGTTGGAATTTTCTCCTATACAGCTAAGATGCTCAAAGTTTATCATGCCACAATGCTTCAAAAAGACGAACAGATCTGGAGAGAGTGATTACTGCTCGGATATGCAATGGCAAATAATCGGAAGAGAAGGCTGACTTTGGGCCTCTCACTGCTATAACTCTGGGAACCTAACAGAAAACTCAAATATGCTTCGAAGTAGACAGGAAAGCAGGATTCATCAGGAAAGGATAACGTTAATTAAGCTGAAAGATGTGCATGAACCAAGGACATCAAAAAGATGATGTTCAACCTTTCAAAGAAGTGCTTTACCCATAATGAAACAAAAACTTTGAGTTTCCTTAAAGAAAGATGGGAAAGCAGGCAAGGAAAGTGGACATTATGCAGATCTCAAAGACCCCCATATTATATGACCAACAGCTTAAACATGATCTTGGAGAGAGTGATTATTGCAGGATGTGCATTGCTACAGCAGCTGTGTTTATGATGTGATGGATCGGGGAGAGAGTAGAGGGGTTTCCTTAGGAAGAGTCCTGAAGGCAGGGGCAGAGGAGCAGGCTTTTAGCAATGGCAAAAAGGCTGAACAATAGACATTAGCAAGGAGTTTAGAATCATTCTTTAGAAAAATTACCCCTTTCAACTTATGTTTATTTGTGTCTAGTACATTTGGGTTTTGGCAACATTTTTCTTTTTCAAATGTTTCATAATAAGCGATTGTGAGTATTGGGAAAGTTTGTATGTACTACCTCTGATTTTATACACTCTCAAGGAGAAAGGCAAACTTTAAAATCTCAGATTCACTGTTGAAAACCTACCATCGAATAGCTACATACTTCCCAGATTTATTGCTAAGGCTTGGTTCACATTTCTACTCAAAACTTCATTTACTATGGTTTCAGTAAGGATTCAGCACAGCCTAAAATGTCATATACCAAATAGTAGTTCTGAAGTAATGGTTGTTTTTACCAATTTTCCAGAAGATTGATTTAGATTGTTTTATGTTCTCTGGCTGCAAAAGAACAAAACAGGAAAAGAATCACTGGCTTGATCTTTCATCTGTGTGCTTTAGACGAAACTCCATGGTTCTACTTTCTACTACAAAGGGTGGAAACATTTTAATATATCAAACAAGATTGTTGAGATATGAACAAATAAAAATACCAAAAAATACTATCAAGGAGTAGATTTTCTTTCTTCTTTTTCATTATTATCTTTGTCTCATTTATTTTTGAGATATAATGACATCATCCTTCTTCCCACTCTTTTCTCTAAACCCTCCATATACCACTCTTAGATTATATGATTCCACACTTCCCTTTTCTGCCTCCGAATTCTCCCATATACCCCTCTTTAAGTCTCTTTCAAATTCCTAGCAAGTGTTTTTTGCATTAATTGCTGTTACATGCATATATGTGTATGAATATACATATATAATCCTAAATAAAACCTTCTCATAACTATGTATGTTTTCAGGACTGAACACTTGGTATTAGATAATCAGTCAGCATGCTCTTTTATGGAAAGACTATTTCTCTCTTTGAACATTCTTTATTTCTTGCTGTTCTTTGTATAGGATGGAGGCTTCTTAATCACAATCTCCAGCAGCCCCCTAAGCTCCTCCCAGTACAACCTCAGGTCCACTTGAGCATGCCTATCGTTAGTGTTCTTGTTCAAATCACATTTGGATAGTCATTTAGGTGAGACTTTATAGGTGCAGCTTTTTATGTTGCTAGGAGACAAAATCTCATAGCAAACTCCCTTGGTCCCTGGCTTTTACAAACTTTCCATCCTCCTCCTCTTCCACAATGATTCCTGAGCCCCAGATGCAAGAGTGGATTTGTGCTCCATAGGAATGGGAATGGGCATCTACACTCTGCATTTTGACAAGAACAGCAATAACAGACATGCTAAAGTGGGTGGGGCAAAAATACACGAGGCCTCAGTTCTATACAAAGAACTGCATGAAACTAAAAAAATACTGTTTGAGAGAAATGGCTTTACCAGAGAAGAGCACACCATTTGGTTATTCAGTACCAAATGGCCAGCCCTAAAAAATACACATAAAATGGCACTAAACAGCCTGAGCAGACTCTATGTATGCATTTAGGAATACATATGATATATGTGTATGACAAAAATGAAAAGAAGAGACCAAAAAGTTGAAAGACATTAGGAGGACTTGCCTGGCAAAAGGGAGGGGAAATAATATATTATAATCTCAAAAATAAATAATTTTTGAAAGGTATGTGGTCACTTATATTAAGTACATCATTAACGGGAAGAAACTGTAAAGTGTGTGAAAATTGTTAGCTGTTTCCTCTTTTCTTGTGTTTATATTTATAGTTTGTTAAATGTGAGTCCAAGTGCTGGACTTACAACCTAGGGTCTCATGCTTACTAAGCAGGTGCTGTACCATTGTGCTATCCCATGAGCTTTCTCACCAGGTTCTTGCTTAAATGATAGCAAATAATACATTCACAGGATCACTGTGAAATCCATGTAGTTTAAAACTAATTAATATATAAATTGCTAAATATTCCAGTCCCTTTACACCCAATGTGAGGGGGAGACTAAAATTCTCCAATTCTAAATATCTTAGGAATTTTATTTTACCAAGCATGAAAACTAAATATGCATTTGTATAATTGATGAACCATTTAGACTAATGGTGTATTGGGAAAATAATTTTATCCACAGTCAAGTACTATTTAATAGATTCTTACTCATTGGTCAGTGCTTATTTGCAGCTAAGATTAAATTCTCCAGAACTCGGAGCTCTGAACCATTTAAATCACATTCTGAGCAGGTGGCAGGGCACCTAAATGTTGATGAGGCGTGACCTGGGAATGCCTAGCTTAACATATTAGCTCGCTTTTCAATCTCTGTGAAGACTCACTTTTGTTCTTTTATTACAAACATACATTATTACTTCTCATGTAATTGTTCCTGGGGGCTAATTTAAATATTTTTAGGTTAGCAATTTGAGTTCTTTAAAAAACAAACAAACAGAAAATCAAAAACAAAATAAAACTAAAACAAAACAGAAACAAACAAAAAACACCTTGATTGTGTTTTCAAAGGGATATTCTTTTTAAATGCTGAATTCATTTTGAACAACAATATTACATTTATTTTATCACTTTGTATTTGGAACTTACTATCCACAAAGATTAAAGAATTATTATAGTATCTGATTAATTACCAGTTTGTGTTCACTTGGAAACTGTGGGTGTCAGGGGGGTAGTAATATTTTTAAAAATTACTTACTTGGCATTTGAAGCACTTTCCAGCAAGCTATAACCTTGATAGAGTTTTACTTAGCATGATGTTTATGTTCTTTATGTTCATCACTGTCTAAAGGGAACATGGAAATTTTATTTTAGCTTAGGTCCCACAGGGGCCCTGCGGAGAGATACTGAAGAGGACTTTACAGTTCGGTCTTTTTTCACAGCGTTTTTATCTTATATAGGCAGCGTTTGACTCTCAGCGTCAATTCAATAGCCACTCACTGAATGCCTACTGAGCAGATAACTCCGACTCAGGGTGCTGAGACTGTGAGACTAGCTTCGGGCTTACAGGGAAACCATTCAGTTGTTGAGCATCCTCTTTGGACTATTGTAGGCCTTTCTTTACTCTCTCATACTTAAAATGCTGTTTGAAAGGAAGCTTTAGATAACATCATAGAATTGATGGACTTGAAAAGACAACACTGGAGGTAGGGTTTGCCTAAAACATTTATTGTAACCTCATCTGTCAGCGTTACTGTTTAGCAAATAAACTCACAGAGAAATTGAGACTCTGAGTAAGGGAGGCCTGGCCGATGGTGAATCAACATTTCCAACCAGGGAACCATGGGTAATGTTATAAGTGTCTGGCTAGCCTGGTCTACAGAGTGAGACTCTTTTAGAAAGTGGTGGAATGGTTTTTTGAGTATATGCACATTTACCTGTGGATATATGTTCATGGTTTAGGAAGTCCTAAACCAGATTTCTTTTTGCTCTTCCATCTCAGAGTGTCATTATTCGCTTTATTTAAAACAAAGCACAGAGATAATATTGTCAAGAATTGTTCAAGTTCATTGATAAATAACAAAATTCACATTAAATTTCTTTTGTTTGTTTGTTTGTTTTTTGTTTGTTTGGGGGTTGGGGTTTTTTTGGGGGGATGGGGAGAACTCTAGTTCTAGTTGTCAAAGGAGAAGTAAAATTTGTAGAGCAAATATAATCAAAACTTTGAAACACTAAGCATATTCAGTAAATGAACTGACCAAAGTGTTGTGGAAATTAAAACATTCAGCTTATCACCAAGATTATGAACTCAAAATATGTTCAAATTGTTGCTGTAAATGTATTGTAACGAAATTTAAATACTAGCTGATACAGTTGATTCCCCATGAAGTTGTAAGATGGGAGGAAACCAACCCTCATCCTCTAGAAGCTTGCATCCATGCAGGTTCCAGCCAGGTGTTTCCCAGGAGTTCCTGGTTTAACTTGAGCACATGGTTTAATTAAGCAGGTTTATATACATATGGGTGGAACAATTTGGTGTTACTGTTTTTCTCCAAATATTTCTAAATGTTACAAGTTTTTTTTTTTTGGACACATATTGAGTTAGATTACTGATTTTTCCTATTTCACACTCCTCAGTGTTTGTTTCTGTACGTTTATGGTTTTGCCAATTTGGGAAAGATTTGCTATCTTTGTCATTATTTTTACAACCTTGTTTTCTTTCTTCTCTGCAGACAGCTTAGTTGGCACCTTGGTTGGATGTATCATGGGTCACTGACAGTGTGCTGGATGCTCTTTACCTTTACCTTCCTGTCTATGTTCTCTTGGTTGTTCTGGTTTGAGTAATTTGATACTCGACTTTATTTTTATTAACTATTTTATTTATTTACATCCCAAATGTTGCTCCCCTCATCCTCCCTCCCAGAGTTCTTCAGCCCATCCCCTCCCATTTGGGCTCTGAGAGGGTGCCCCTGTACTCCACCCGGACCCCCAACCCTGCATCTTCCTTCCCTGGGGCATCAAGTCTCTACAGATTAGACAAATCCTCTCTCACTGAAACCAGACAAGGCAGTCTTCTGCTACATATGTGCCCCAGGCCTCAGACCAGCCATGTATGCTCTTTGGTTGGTGACTTAATCTCTGGGAGCTCCCAGGAGTCCAGGTTAATTGATAACTGTTGGTCTTCCTATAGGGTTGCCATCCTTTCAGCTTCTTCAATCCTTCTCTAAACTCTTCCATAAGGGTCCCTGACCATGGTTGACTGTAAGTATCTGCATCTGTGTCAGTCAAATGCTGGTAGATCCTCTTAGAGGACAGCTATGCTAGACTCCTATCTGCAAGCAGAGTATCTGATGCTCTGAATTTAAATCTATTGTCTTTTAAAGTACTGTTTACTGAGTTTATCCAGTAAAGTTTAATTTATGTTGTTGATAATATCAATGATTTTGTTTTGATTTACCTCAAATTCTGTTTAAAATTTTATTTATTTATTTCTGTGTAGGGTAACATAAACAGTAATGGGTTCATCACATCAGTGCTGATAACAAAAATTAGCTCTGACTTCAGAGATCAGAGAGGGTTTATTCAATGTAGACATTTTTAAAACCTTAACTGATAGTCACAGAATGCTCATGTATACTGAGTTGGGTAGCAATATGACTAGCAAGGAGCTAAAGATAACCAAAGATGATTTGCCTCTGGACCTGTAACATCCCAACCATAATCACCAAGACCTGATGATCAATGTGGCTTGTAGCATGTTGTATGTAGCTGTGAGGACTTTTTGTGAGAATGTTGGTGTACAGCATCTTTGCATATGTGCATCATCATGTTTGCTTATCCCGCCTATACTCTGTAGGGCTGTCCTTTGTATGGTCCCCACTTCCTGCTGCTTCTGTTTACTCCTGTCCAATGAGTTCCCTTTCTGCTTTACTAGTACATGCGTTTCACTGACCTCTCTAGTTTCTACCTTCCTTAAAATCTCTTCTCTCCTTTCCAGTCTCATGATTACCTTTTATGTTTTGAACATACAAACACACATGTAAATGCACTTACACATACATTTACAAGTTCATACTTAGATTGAGAGAAAGATAAACACTGTTTATCTGAATGTGGCTTATTCTAGAATATAATGATTTGCAATTGTTCTCATTTTCCTTCAAATGTTATAATTTCATTTATTTTAGATCTCCATAAAGTTAGATTGTATATATGTATTATGTGTTTGTTTTTTTTTAAGTATTCGTCTGATGCTAGACAAATATGGTGGTTTCATTTTCTGGATTTTGTGACTTTTTTTTTAACAAACTCAATTTCTTACTAACTTTTAAATTTTTAAATTTGTCCTACTGTAATTAGTTATTGCTTGTTACGTTGTGTTTAGAGTCATGATAGTCACTTCAAACTCTGTCGAAAATCTCAATATCTGATTAGTGTTTCCTCTTCACTAAAATTATGATTTTCCTAATATTTGTTATGGCCAGTGTCTTAGTTTCTTAGTTCCTAACAAAAATACCCAACAAAAGCAACTTGAGGAAGAGTTTTCATTTGACTTACAGCTCCAGGGAATATTTTGTATCACAACAGATAAAGCAATGGCATTGCAAACAAAAGGCAGCTGGCATATTGCACCCCAGTCAAAATCAGAGAGGTACTCAACTCCCTTTCTCCCTTTTATTCAGCACAGGACATAAGTCCAAGGGATGGTGACACCCACAGTAGATATGGGTCTTCTTGTCTCAACTAACATAATCTAATCCCTAAGAGTCATGTGCTGAGCTTTGTGTCCTAGGTGATTCTAAATCCTATCAAGAGTATAAATCAGTAACAGTAGCAGTAAGTGACTAGATAGTGAATTTTACCCAGGAATCTTTGTTACATCAAGGCTGGATGCCATAGGAATAGATCACTTGAGAGAGAGAGAGAGAGAGAGAGAGAGAGAAGAGAGAGTCAGAGAAGGAAGAGGGGATGGAGGGAGGGAGGAGGGAGAGAGAGAGAGAGGAGGGAGGAAGTGAGAGGAGGGAGGAAGGAAGAGAGAGGAGGGAGGGGAGAGAAGAGAGAGTGAGAGAAGGAGGGAGAAGGAAGAGAGAAAGAGGAGGGAGGAAGTGAGAGGAGGGAGGAAGAAGAGAGATGGAGGTAAGAGAGAGGAGGAGGAGAGAGAGGAAGGAGGGAGGAAGAAGAGAGGAAGGAGGGAGGAAAAGAGGAGGAGGAGGGAGGGAGGAAGAGAGAGAGGAAGGAGGGAGGAAAAAGAGGGAGGAGGGAGGGAGGAAGACAGAGAGGAAGGAGGGAAGAAGAGAGACAGGAGGAAGGGAGGGGGAGAAGGTAGAACAGGAAGAAGAAGAGGAGGAGGAGGAGGCCTGTGGAAACACATAGAGAGAGGGGGAAGGGAGAAGGAGAAAGAGAGGACAGAGAGAGGGAGAAGGATCAGAAAGAGAGAAGAGGGTCAGAGAGCACAGGAGAGGCCAGACAGTCTTTTTATAGCAAGCCAGGCTCCTACTGGATGTTGCTAGGTAACTGTTGGGAGGAGCCTAGATGAAATGCTAACATGAGAACACTAGGTACATTCAGCATGTTTTAAGGCTAACATGCTGGTCCTGGTATGCAGTTATTTTTTATGTATGCTTCAAGTAAGAGTCCAGTTTTTGTCAGACATTGTGGTATTATCTGGTCCAATGGACATGTTCAGTCACACATGAATGGACACTAATTTCTACATTAGACTTGTCACTTTAGGAAGTAGTTATTCCCCAGGAGAGACTTCCTGGTGGTGAAGGTGAGGGACAGCCTTCCAGCTTTGTACTGATTGTTTCTCTATGTTTCTAATGGAAACAAATTACAGAATACAGTGGGGATTTATTTGCTTCCTGGGGTTGGTTGTCAGCGAAAAAAATTCTTAGCTCTCTCTTGCTTTTCTTAGATTTCGTTGCTTTTCTTAATGAAGTACATAATAAACTTTCATTTTTTTTCCTCCCAACTGAGTGAAAATGTACAAAATTCTGTAACATTCTAGCAGACGCTCTAGAAATAGTTGTAGTAGAAAAGCGATTTTAACCAAAAGAATATATTATCATAATACAGTACCTTGATCAGTGAAAATGTAAGAGACTGGTAAGACACAGGTACTTTCCAGCTAAATTTCAGGTCTGGTGTAAATAATATTCAATAAGTGTCTCTATGACAACGACTTTTTTAATATACAGAAATTATTTGTTGGTGTCTTGAAAGATTTCTAGAATCTCATTTCCTCAAATGCATGTCATTCACTTTCATAGTATTTTTCCAATATTATTCATTCTATAAAATCAGTGTAAATGGGAAACATTTCTATCACTATCAACCTCTTCCTCGACTGAAAGTTTTAAACAGAATTTGACCACATAACTAAATGGTTATTTTTTCAGTGATTAAATAACTCCTAATTGTCCATGTTTTTAAATACAGATACTTAAAAACATTCTTTACTGTGTCTCAGGAGGTAAAAATTTAATGTATTGTTCAATAAAATATTCATTGTATTGTGTCCAAAATCTGTTTTCAGTATGCTTATGGTGTGCTATGTTACTCACATTTTTTTTCAATATTTTCTCTTTGCAGCTTTAAGGGACAATCGGATTGAGCTGGTTCGCGCTTCTTGGCATGAGTTGAGCATCAGTGTCAGTGATGTGTCTCTCTCGGACGAAGGACAGTACACCTGCTCCTTATTTACAATGCCTGTCAAAACTTCCAAGGCCTATCTCACTGTCCTGGGTAAGTGCTAGGCACTAGCACCATGGAATCACACTCCCAGAAAAATGTGCCCTGCTACAGCTGGTTCAATCAGAAATATTTATTAACGTCAAATCAATAGACATAGCTTAATTCATTGCTGCCTCCCAGAAAAACACCTTTAAGAATCACTTAGTTGCTTTCATTTTAGAAATGAACAAAGGCAGATAGAAAGTTAGAGTGAATGGCAGAAAGCATGATGCCATTTTGTATTTTAGGTAGTAAATGTATTCTTCTTCTAATTAATGTTATATCAAGGTCATGAATACACAGGGTGATTGGAAGCCATTTAAAAAGTGATCAAATACTGGGCACAGTGATTCTTCCTTATGTGGAATGTTCATTATCTTATTGTCTAAGTCACCTGATGAGGGCCTCCCCTAATAACCCAGGGCTTTCAAAAATGACCCCTTTTTTGTACTCTATTGCATCTAAATGCTCCGACTTTTCCATGTGTCTCTATTTAAAAGAAGAAAAATGTGTATATTTCCTAGATCCGTAAATGAAGTACTAACGTCACTTGTGCATGCAGCTTGTAGCTTCCTTGTGCTTTTATCCTCTAAGTATCAGGCCATTTTCCAAAAGGTTAAAGTGACATAAAAAAGTAACGCATTGGTAGAGATTCAGAGGCAATAAAGCCGCAGCTCAGAGCTCATCGACTCCACAGGGCCCTAGTCAGCTGAAATTGCTGCAGTTCATTGAAACGCACCTGTGTACTGAACAAGTTTGAGAAATTTAAAGATTGATTTTTTTTTCTTTTTGCCCCTAGCTTGCCTTCCTTTTTAGACAGATAAAGGCACAGCGTTGCATTGAAAATAGCCAATGCATAACATCCTTTTGGGTAGGAATATTAAAGTTAATCCAGCTAGCGAATTGGTTCTGTGCTTGGGATGTGAAATATGTTTCATTGCAAGTCCCTCTGCAACTATTTCATAAAAATCTTCACAAGTTTGCCGTTAAGGACAAGATACATCCACTAAAGTGGAATGTTCCAAGATAACAATTGCCTAAGGTTAATGCATTGTTCTGTAAAGCCAACTCAAGACTCACAAAATAAATGACTACAGAGTGCAGTTTATTAAATTGCAGTATGACATTGATTTTTTTTTTCTTTAACGTGTTTGGAGGTGAGCCCACACGGACCAACTAGCTAGTTAAGAGAAGTAAGCTTATTTCTAGTTTATCTTCATTGATATTTTCCTTTGTATTTCTCATACTGGAGCTTTCTAATATTCTTACATTTTAAAATCGTCAGAAATTAAGTTAAAGTAGTAAAATAAGGACAACTTTCAGGCACATTTGTTACACAATAATGGTACATGATATTTCAACAAACTTCTGAGAAAATAGTTGGATAATACAGGCTAGGAAATGTGTGATTTTTTTTTTCAGGTTGTGGGGATGGCTCTGCAGGTAAAAGCACGTCGTGCAGAAACCAGATGAGCTGAGTTCAGTCACTTGGTACCCAGGTAAAAGCCTGGTGACGTAGCACAGGTCTTTAAACCCAGCATTCCTGCAGCTAAATAGGAGGTGATGATGGAGAATTCTTAGGATGTATGTGGACCAGTTGTCCTGGAGCAGTCATCATAGTGACAGAGAACAGGAAAGAAAGAGCCTGACCCAATCAAATAAGGTAGAAGATGAAGAACAGCTCAGTTTTCCTGTGACTTCTACATGCTAGCCACGGCATTTGCTCAGCCTTCCACATGAAGTACACATTCATTCATGTGCATACTATACAAACAAATACCAAAAAATCTACTTTAAATGTATATTATGTTTTCAAATTGCTCACATATATTCTTACAGGATCACTTATTTACATAAGGTGATTTGAGATCAAACAAAGTAGTGACTATTGAAATAGTAGGTAGATATTATGATTCCCCAAACACAATTGAATTTCTAGTGAAAAATATTGAGATGAATTCTCTACTTTAAAAGAATCAAAAATCAGTAAGGAATGTGACCATACATGAATCCCTTATTCAAAAACAAATTTTCTTGAATAAAATACAGGGAATATAATGATTCCTTTTAAGATTAAAGAATTATAAAATCAGGGATGAAAGTTTCTAGGTTAGATAAATAATACTATTGACAAAAGAGAAATATGTTTTATGAATGTTTCCCTTAATGCAGTTTACATTCTTAAATTGCACACTGGTAAATCACTTGTACTTGAAATGTATGTTAAAGCTTACAAAGACAATTTTCGCAGGTGAAATTTTATAAGTTTTATTTAAAAACTACTTTGAAGTGTGTATACTTTAAAATGCTTTCTGGATAATGTGTATAAATATTCACCATATCGCCAAAAAAGGTTTATTTTAGCATGCAGATGTTTAGGTCATCCCTGTAGACTGATGCTCATTTTCCTTATTAAATTTTAGGTGTTCCAGAGAAGCCTCAGATTAGTGGGTTTTCATCACCAGTCATGGAGGGAGACCTGATGCAGCTGACTTGTAAGACATCTGGCAGTAAGCCTGCGGCTGATATAAGATGGTTCAAAAATGACAAAGAAATCAAAGGTAAAGCATGGGGAAAGTCCCTAGTCAATGTTAATGAAACTATTATGCTGGGTCAAAACAGAGAATTTTCCATATGTTTCAGACCACAGTATTGCTTACTATTCAATTTAATTTTAATGAAATTTAATAATTTCTTATCATATAATTTGTATTAATATTATCAAGCAAGATGGCTTAGTATGTACAAAGGTCTGATGCCAAACTTGCTGACTGGGTTCAATCCCAAAAATCCACATGACGGAATGAAAGCCACCCCTGCAAGTTTTCCTATGAACTTATATGCACTCATGCATATATGCAAAGCCTGAAACACATACAAACTAACTAAATAAAAATCTTTAATATAATCACTGTGTAATTCATGTTCTACTTATATATAAGACAATTCCAACTGTAGAACTAATATATACTTCTAAGAAGACAAGGCCAGAAAAAAAGTTAATGTAAGGGGAAAAATATAGATTGATATTTGAAGACATAAAGTTGGAAACAAACCACTATTTCAACTCCCATAAATTACATATTATAATCAGGAAGATGGTATATATTATTTATTCATTTTGAAGACTTCTGGAGTTAAAATGTCTTGAAAGGAAAATCTAAACACCATAAATTTGATTTCTAATGATTCTCAAAAATGTAAGTGAAGGGGTTTGTTTCAGTAAAAATCCATAATAATTTAGAGGTTTTGTACGGATTCCATGCTTTCTCTGACACTCACAAAACATACATAATCTAAGGGGTTTCACAGAAGGAAAATTTAAATAAGAAATGGCCAATCTATAATTGATTAAGTAGTTCATCCTAGTGTGATCAGTGTATTTTGAATCTCACATGGAGATGTTAGACCTGGTATCACATATACATTAGTAATCCGTTGTATAGTAGTGATTGTTAGTTGATAGGCAGATGAAAGCTGTTTGTGTAGGCTATTCAAACAAGTTGCCTATAACATGTAATGATATAATTTTTAGCAAATTTTCTATATGGCATGCTATGCCAACCATACCAATTACTTATACATGCAGTTATCTTGTATCCAATTATTTGATTTTTAGTAGTGAAAACTCAGTCCTGGCATTTAGGTTTGCTTATCATACCAAGATTGTAATGTTCAAAATTATGGTCATTTGAATTCTATTTTACTTTCTACATGTATACTCTCCTAATAGTATCTTATCAATAATTTTAACCGTATTCACCATTTTTCCTAACTACTAGTTATAAGATTAACTAATTATATGACATAAAATTAAACTTGGACACTTTATCATTCTAAAGTTAACATTCAGATTGTTATGTGCCCTGAATCTTGTATTGCAGCAGGCTCAATGATTTCCATCCTAATACCGACTTTAGGATATATGTAGTAGATTTTTCTGGACCTAGTCAGATCTTTCTAAGCCAATCTTTCATTCTGCTTCCCTTGTAATTTGACTGTGACAAGCATTTGTTCCAGTCAGTTTTATGTTAGGCACTTCTAATGGAAAGCCCTATACTGCAGGATATGTATAAAATTCCTTCTGCAACTTACAGAAATATTCTAGGCAGCAAATTCTTAAGCCTCAGAGTAGTTTTTTTGTATTTCTGTGTATGTGCATGTCCATGTTTGTATGCATGTGCTTACGAATGTGCATGTGTATGTATGTATTTGTTAGAATTATAAAGTACACATATGAGGATGCCTGTGGAGACGAGAAGCAGATGTCCGAGTTATAGGTAGTTGTGACTGCTGGAGTGGATGATGGGAATTGAAGCTAGCTCTGAAAGAGGAGAAAATTCTCTTAAAGGGGGAGTCATTCCTCCTGCCAGTGAACTGTTTTTTATAACTGGCATCTTTTCCCTAACCTTAACATAACGAAGTAGTTTGTTGAATATATGTCCTTAGTATTTTCTCAGTGGTCCAAGGATTAGTCTTTCCTGACTCCCAGGATAGTTAAAGAGGTGACACATTAGATAATTCATTAATATTAACTGACTATACTTAATACTGTACACTCATGAAAAAACAGTAATATAATAACTTTTTATTCAATAGATTCATTTTTACCAATTCTAGGTTTTGCCTTGAATATCAAATGAAACTAAAGATGTGTGAAAGGAGGTGGTATTCTATTCTGTATTCTGAAATTATGAAGCCTCCTTCCCTAATGCTCTCCAATGCAATAACGGTTTATAGAACTGTTATGACCCCCCTACAGACACACTTTAATTCATCTACATATTATTTTGTTTGTTTACAACCTTTGTGCATGTCTAGGCCATTTGTCTTATCAACAAGACTCGAGCTTCCTGAGTGTTGTAAACTTCCCTTTGATAGGCATCCATGTAAATAAGATAAGTGCAGTAGTCTGCACAACTCGAACATTCATTTTGCCTGCTGTCCTCTGAATTTGCTAAGTGCTATTTTACAGAACAGTTATTTTAGCCGACACTATACTCGGCAAGGAGTGGTCCATCATCATCGTGCACTACCTTGTCTTTCCAGAGATAAAAACATATGACTTCCATTACCACCTGGCAGAATTTACTACAGCATTACTTGCAACTTTGAACACACATAAGCCTTAGTATAACACAGAAGGGAAAGTGAAGCTACTAGAATCCAATTCAATTCAGTTCAGTAAGAGTTTTCTAATGTGGCTCAGCTTCCCAGTATGTTAGAGCTTGTGAAAAGAAGTGTCACATGAAGAATCCAAGACACTTAACCCGGAGATGTTTAAGGTGACTATGGTTATTAAAATAATCATTATTAGAATTCTTTTCTATGAAGATAATGTATATAAAAATAAGTATCTTTCTTTAGATTACCTGTCATGTGGATTTTCTTTTTATGTTTCTGGGTGAAGTTTCTTCTAGAGAGCATTATTTGATCACATCTATCTACAGAGGACTTCATTCATTTAGACAATAGCATAAGCATCAACTACTTGTGTAGAAGTCTTTCATTTTTGAGACTTTTGTCTTCTCCTCTAAAATTTCTATAATAATGTCTCCTTGATACTGTTGTTTGATATTGCAGATAACACACAAGAAATTGCTGCCAGGTACAAAAATCCCTAAGTACATTTTAGATTTTCATCATTCTTGCTGTTATTTCTGTATTTAACAAATAATGATTGTTAAGGTACGTGAATCTCTAAACAAAAAGTATAAATAAAACAGGAAGAACAGTGGTTCATTAGTACATTCTCAGATGACAAATGATTACAAAAACTTGCAGTCTCCCAGGTTCAAAGACATGAATTAGCTACATTCAGGTGTTCATTCGTAAAAGACATTTAGTAAATAATATCTAACTATTGAATAAATAGGTGTTAAAAATCCATCATTTGAGTTGGAGCTAGGAGTAACTTAGGACATTCTACAGAAAGAATTTAATTGATCCCTGTAGTTAAGCTAAGTGGTTTGAATACTGATGACATTTTATAGAGGGTATGCTTAGGTGAGACAATCAAGGAGGGAGGATGCAGATGTGCTTTTAAACGCTTCTGTTCCAGACTGAGGAGTTGGGAATGTATTCTCTGAGCAGTCGTGAAACTTATGTTTTTCTAAAAGCTTTCAAGGGCAGAATGAAACCATCACAATTCCATCTCTGCTCTGGGTTCCCTGCCCCTCCAGGCATTGACTCAGACACCCTTTTGGTGCCTCTGGGCAGCTCTACATCCAAACCACAGGTGTTCACTGCAGGCTTTAATCTTCTGGGAGTAAGGAAGTCTGAGTCTCTGCCATTTACTGTGCAAAAAGGATGTGCACTGCCTTCTTAAATCATTTCGGTGCCCTGAGAGCTGGCAGCTGCATTAAAGTTTTCATTCTATTTATATGCTTGATAATTTGCAGTTTGAGCATTTCTTATTACCAAATCTTGAGACTTTTCTTTTCTGAATAACTAGCTTTTATTTTAATGCATTAAGCAAAATTTGTGATAACCCTCAAGGACCCAGCATCCTTACGTAACCCCTCTCCCTAAGTGTCAGAGAAATCCTGAATATAAAGTGGGGTGGGTGTTGTGATAATTTTACCTTATATGGTAAAGGAAATCTGACATGTATAGCCATAGATGCCTTTTGCACTATTAAAAAAAAAATTATCAAAAGTGAATCTGGCATAATAAGATAAGGTCTTTAAAAAAAAAGAGTCAGGAAGATGTTTTCCTGTCAGTCTTGAAGAAAAATCAATACCTGTTTAAACAGTTTGTAGGACCATGTACTAGACTAAATTCTAGGAGCACAGATACATCCCTTCAGCAATAAGAAAGCTGAAACCTCAGATGCATAGGATGAAAAAACAATGAACTACTGATCACCAGTGAACTTGGAGAAGCCTGTGAGGTTTACAAGGGAAATTTTAGGCTTCCGTGAAGACTTTGCTTTAGTAATGGGAAAACCAGACTACTGTGAAGACTTTGATTTAGTAATGGGAAAACCAGACTAAGCTTCACAACCTACAGGATAGCAAATGTAGTTTGTCTTCATTCACTAGGTTTGTGGTAATTTATTGCACTGCAGGAGAGGAAACAGACCGACCAAGCAATGAGTGCGCCTTTTCACACGTCTAGAAAAGATGGCATTCTGAAATTTTGCACTGGAATTTAGGGTTTGGAGAAGGAATAGGAGTGCTAGAAGAGTAGGAGATATTTTAGGCATGAAATAACAATGTCCTAAAGAGATAACAATGCAATAATTGTTATAGTGATAGCAGTCCCACTTTCCCATTCTCCTCTTGCAGAGTTCTTCCTGCCACCAAAAGATAAGACACAATTCCAAGAACCCTACCTAGAAGAAAACTGAGGATGAAGGTTATAAACTCGAATGTTGAATCTCCTAGACAATACGAATTTGCCCCTAAAATAAGAACAGGATTAAACATCAGTTCAGTGATTGGTCATGTTCTAATTATTTATAATCTGAGGTTGAATTAATTGAATTACATCCCAACATAGCTTGGCTTTATGGAGTATCCTTGAACATGGCCAGTACCTAAACACACTCATTCCAACACAACTGTTCTTGTTCCATTAACCTTCCTCCATCTCTATGTTTACCCAAAAAGTTTAAGGGGATTTTAGCTACATTTTCTTCTAAATCAATCAAATCAAAGATAGTGTCGCAGCCAATTTTTGAATTGGCTAAATTCATCCTAATTTTATTTATACTTCTTAGTATATAACATATTATTAGTTAGAAAAGTAGCAGTAAACCACTTAGTGTTTTGTTTATCTAAATGTGACTATTAGACCATTTGGATTAACATAAACCCAGATTGCAGTTTGTTTGGTTTATTTTTTTTTTTTTTAAAGAAAATTCCCCAAAGTTTCTTGCCTTAGGACAGATATACTAAACCAAATTTTTGCTTTTTTTAAAAGTATCATGAGTTTTTTTTTATAATATTAAAATATATTTACCAAATCCATAGTCTTGGACTAAATAAAAACAATGTCTTAGTAGGTGTTTAAGAAAGTTAAGGAGATGTTCCCAAATCCTCATTTAATGATATTTTTATCCCTCATTTAATAATTTTAATGATTTTTTCAAATTAATTAATCATTTTATTTATTTATATCCTAAATGCTACCCCCCCGGTCCCTCCTCCCAGTTCCCATTCACAGAGGGCTCCCACCTTAAACCCTCAACCAGGGACATCAAGTCTCTTCAGGTTTAGGCACATCCTCTCCCACTGAGGCCAGACAAGGCAGCCCTCTGCTACATATGTCAGGGGCCTAGGAGAAGCCTTTGGTTGGTGGCTCAGTCTGTGGGAGATCCCAGAGAAACAGGTTAGTTGACTGTTGATCTTCCTATGGGGTTGCAATCCTCTTCAGTTCCTTCAATCCTTGACCTAACTCTTCCATAGGGGTCCTGACCTTCATCCTGTGTTTAACTGTGGGTATCTGCATCTGTTTCAGTCAGCTGCTAGGTAGAGTCTCTCAGATGACAGCCATGCTAGGTAGGTTCCTGTGTGCAAGCCCAACATAGCATCAGTAATAGTGTCAGGGTTTGGTGCCCACTTGTGGGATGGATCTTAAGTTGGGCTCATCAAGGGTATGCCATTCCTTCAGTCTTTGCTCCATTTTTGTCCCTGCATTTCTCTTAAATGGGAGCAATTTGTGGCTGAAAATATTTTAGGTGAGTTGGTGTGTCCATCCATCCATCATGCACATTGAGTCCTGAGTGCCTCCCACCATCCCACGTCTCTGGGACTTCTTAGAGATTCCCCCTACCCCAAACCCCCAACAGCTGAATATTTCCATTCATGTCCTGGCCCTCTTGGCCTCTCTCCTGTCTCTCCCTATACTTGATCCTGCCCCACCCCCACCCCTTACTCTTCCCTCTATCACCCTGATCTCTCCCTGAATCTGCCTCCCATGACTATCCCCCTCCCCTTCTAGGTGGGATTTAAGTATCCTCACTTGGGTCTTCCTTCTTGTTTTACTTCTTTGGGTCCATGGGGGTATATAATGGACATTCTGTACTTTCTGAAAAATATCCATTTATCAGTGAGCACATACCATGCATGTCCTTTTGGGTCTGGGTATGAACCTTTTAAATCTGTTCTTAATGAGCTATTATCTAAAATTAAATCAAAGTGCACTTCAGTATTTTAATGTTTCTGAGAATGATGCATTAACCTACATCTTAGCAATATTCCTTGATCATATAATTGCTTCCTTTCCTCTTTATTTCTTCATTTTTCAATCAAACTTATATACAGGATCAACTTTGAGAGATGATGGGTTTATGCATTCAATGTCACATTGATTTCACAATCTGCTTTTCATATAATGATTCCGTTAACATTGCTTACCTAACTATCCTAATTTGAATTAAATATTAGGTTGTGAGCCAGAGATTGTGCTTAATAAAGAAAAACGAAGAGAATAAAGAAGAACTTTTTTGTATCATTTGCATTAAATATATACAAGTTAACTTAAAGTATTATTATTTCAACTTCCAGACTACAACAACTTAATTTGTTAATTATAGATTGGTTGACAAGTTACATTCACAATCTTTAGGAAGATACTCAGCTATTGTCAAAAATGATTATTCTAATTTCTAATGTTCAAATTATTATTATTTTTCCTGAGTTACCCTTTGGAGGCTGTCAGAACATTTGCATAATCTTAGATAATAAAATTATTCCATTAAATTGCATAACTTATGTTTAGGTTTCATTTAAATACTGAAGTAGTTGTGTGTATTTTAATGTATTTGCTGTTTCTGTCAGCTGTGATATTTCAGTCGCACTGGTTGTCTGTCCTCTTTCTTAAAGGTACATATTCTTTTCCCTTTGACTATAGTCAGTTTTGGTGATTACTTTTTGACTGTATTCCAAATATTGTTAATTTTAACTTTTATACTAGTGAATACTATAAATCCTCTTTACTTTTTATTTAAAATATATTTTATTAATTAAAGAGAAGAATCTTAAACTTTCTTCTGGCAATTAACTTATAAAACGTCTTTCACCTATGTCCTTTCAATTTTCCTAGTTTGGTCTGGTAAAGTCTCTTAAGTCATACATTTTTCTTCAATACTAATTTAGAATGTTGCTGGGCACCCAGTAGTATAATATAACTCCTGCATAGCAGCCCATGCCTAAGCTCCTTGCAATATTTTGCTCATCTTTCAGATAGCCTTTGCCCCAGGCTCATTTACAGATGCAGCGACTAGTACTTACTATGTTGTTAATAACAGGTTTTAAAAGCATGTGGTGCTCTCTGCCCAATTCTCTTCTTTGATCATGTGCCTGCAAAGGTGACTTGGCAATGTCAGAAGCTTCAAATCTCTAACTCATTCCCCGGCTAGTTCAACATAAACCCCTTCCATGTGTGACATCCTGCCAAGCTTTTACCTCATAAACATGACAGACATGACAGTGCTCGGCTCTATTGTTTTGTCCATCATATATCCAACGTTTTAAATACTGATTCCAAGTTAGAGGAAAATCTGTCCTCGTTACTTCAAGTAGGTTAGAAGCAGCAGATGTTCTTGCCTTGTCTAATGAAATATACAAGAGTAGCACTTTTAATAAGGCAGAATTGTGATTCAATTTTGTCTGTTTGCTTATTTCCAACACATATGATAAAGGAAGGAAATGAATGAGAATGAAATATATCTGTACCCACTTTGATTGACTATTTATACTTACTTAGATGGACTATTGTTCTATTTAATTTCAGCTAATTTTGAAGATTAAACATTCTGTTCGTAGCAGCAATTTTTATCCATTGTGAAGGTTCAAAGTTCTAGCACAACTGTAATGAAATATAGAAATCAATACTTCCTTTTATAAATTATTTCTTTTATATTTGAGACTACAAATTACATTATTTTCCCCTTCCCTTTCTATCCTAGTTAGTGCTTCTACTGCTGTGAACAGACAGCAACTCTTATAAGGACAACATTTAATTGGGGCTGGCTTTCAGGTTCACAGGTTCAGCCCATTATCATCAAGATGGGAGCATGGCAGAATCTAGACTGGCATGGTGCAGGAGGAGCTGAGAATTCCACATCTTCATCTGAAGGCTGCTAAAAGAATACTGACTTCCAGGCAGCTAGGGCTAGGATATTAAAGCCCACACCCACAGTGACATACCAACTCCAACAAGGCCACATCTACAAATAGTGTCACATCCTGGGCCAAGAACATACAAACCACCACATTCTACCCCTGGTCCCCATTGTCTTGTTCAAACATATGAGTCTATAGGGGCCACACCTAAACATAGCATAATTCGAAATATATTTAGTTCAACTTCCAGAGTCCTCATAGTCTACAGCAGTCTCAACAGTATTAAAAATCCAAAGTTCAAGGTCTCATCTGAGATTCATTCACTCCATTAGCAGCTTTCTTCAGCAGATAGTCCATGGCTTTGGCATTTCAAACATCTTGGGGTCGCCAAGGCAGCTTCAGTGTTACAGCTTCTTGTTACAATATCTGGGTTCCACACATGAATTTCTAGGACCTATAAAGGGCTGGAGTCACTTCTCCAGCTCTGCCCTCTGTATCACTCTAAGCCAGGTTGATCCACTCCAATACTGCTGTTTTAGTGATCATCCCATGGTTACTGATAATCTCCAATTCACTGGGTCTTCTGCCGAAAATAGATTCCACCAGTAGCCTCTCATAGGCTCTCTTGGTGGTGCCAAGCCTCAACTCTTTTACATGACCCCTTTAGTCCTAAGGCATCAATTGCAACTGGGGCTGTACCTTCAACCAATGGTCTTCCTTGGCCTCTCATAATGCCAAGACTCAGCTGCTCTTCATGACCCCTTCATGTCTTCAAAACAAGTACCACCCTGATGACTCTTACACAAGAGTCAAGTACAACAGCTGTAGCAAGAAGTTCAAGATAGACTATCTATGGAACACAGCTTCCTTGTGCTCTCAGAAAACACTTCCCAGAAGATTTCACCTCACTGATACTGGTCGCTTCTTAATCACTGCTAAATTTTTTAGCTCCAGCTAATCAGCATCAAGTGCCCTGTAGTCTCTTTTATTTTTCACTCTAAAGTCAGAAACACATGACCAAGGCTGCTGAGTTCTTCTGCTTACAGTAGCTGGAACTTGGTCCCCTGTTCTATTACATTATCACCAGCTTTGTTTTCCAATTCTTTTACTGCTTAAGCTTGGCTGTCCTGGAACTTGCTCTGTAGACTGACTTTGATCTCAGAGATATGCATGCCTGTCCCCTAAACACTGAGATTAAAAATGTGGGCCACCAAACATGAATTTAAGTTTTTCTTTATCTAGAAATTTCTCTTTTCTAAGCTAGCTTTGAACTCAGAGATCTACTTGTCTCTACCTTGGGGATTAAAGGCTTGTACTATCATGCCTGAATGTAAATTTAGATGGGAGAATCTTGCCACAAGGTCATTCATTACTCCCTTAATTCAATTTAATATCCTTGAACACAGGATTCAGCTCCATTTCAGTTCCTGGTGTCCCTTTAATACTTATATATTTTATAGTTTTCTTTTATATTCTTCTATGCTTGTTTAAAATGTTCTTCATGAGACTTACCCAGAGAAACAAAATCTTTGCTGGGTATTTTTGAGACTTCCTTTGTCAAGGCAATTAATCTGAGTCTCTTCACCTTAGCCTCAGGTAGACTATTCAGACAAGAGCAAAAAGCAGCCCATTTCTTCACCAAAATACCATAAAAACAGTCTCTAGGCCACATACTGAAATTCTTCTTCACTGAAACCTCTTGGACCAGGTCTGCACAGTTCAAATCATACTCAGCAACAAAATCTTCTATATTCCTAATAGGATAGCCCATTAAGCCTCATTTAAAGAAATCTATTGCTTTCCAAAGTCCCCAAATCCACAATCCTCCCAACAAAAGCATGGTCAGGAATATCATAGCAATATTCCAGGCCCTGGTACCAATTTCTATCTTAAGGTTTTACTGTTGTGAACAGATACCATGACCAAGGCAACTTTTATAAGGACAACATTTAATTGGGGCTGGCTTACAGGTTTCAGTCTATTACATTAAGATGGGAGCATGGCAGCATCTAGGCATGCATGATGCAGGAGGAACCAAGAATTCCACAACTTCATCTTATGGCTGCTGGCAGAATACTGACTTCCAGGCAGCTAGGACTAGGATATTAAAGCCCACACCAACAGTGACACAACTACTTCAACAAGGTCACACCTCCTAATAGTGCCACTCTCAGGCCCAAGCATATACAAACCATCACACTGTTCTTCCTTCAAACCCTCCCATGTACCTCTCCTTGCTCTTTTTCATATTCAGAGTTCTTCTTTCATTAATTGTTGTTACATTTTACATGCATATATGTATATACATATTCATTTTAATATACATAAATCCAGATGGCTTAGTCTGTATAATGTTACTTCTCTCTCAAAAATATATTATTTCTTATACTCAAGAAGAAACAACTTTGTCCCTTATCCCTGGCACTGTCTGCTTTTTTGGGATGTGCAGACTCTTCTAAGTGGTCTTGCAGCCACAACAGTTATGATTTGCTTTAGGACCAAAGTCATAGAGACAGGTGGCCATGGGCATAATCCTCTGAAACGCCTAGCTATGACACCCCTACCTCCCGAAAGGCCTTTCTGTTTTGTCATGGTCATGAAAGTCAGATTACATAGTATAGTGAATAGAAGATGATGATTCCACATCTGTTGCACCATCCATCCTTTCTAATGAGTTGGAAACAGGATGGAGACAGACCCAAAATAGATTCTACCAGCTCTTTCTAAGATTTCATGGATTTTTCTCAAACAATGGTTTTCATAATGTGGTATATGACAACAGTCAATTTTTATAGAAATTAAGTGTGTATATGTTTGTGTATGAATGTGATTATTATCTTGGAGAGAAAGCGTGTCGTTCTGAAAGCCATTCCTAAATCTGACTTTTAAGTCACAGAATTTTGCCGTGTCATCTCATGATTTCTACTAATTTATCTTAACATAAATTTATTTATCTCTTTGTGCTTATTTATTCATTTGTAATCTTTTCCTATTTTACAGAAGAAACATATATATTTCACTCCTTGGTAATTAAATAGTTACAGTTATTTTTTCTCAGTAAAGATTGAAATTATTTCACCATTTCTTCACCTTGTAATAATAGGTAATTTTAGATAATAATTTTATGAACTTTATAGAGAGAAAATTGTGTATGACTTTTAAAGATTCAATAGTTGAATAGACTCTAAGTTTTTCTATATTTTTAGTTTAGTGTTTTTCTCCTCAATTATATTGCCAATTTCATCCCCCTTTTTAACCTACAGTTAAGTAGATTAGACTTCTCATTTTTTGCTTCCTTGAAATTTTTAATAACCAAATGCCTGCAGGCTGGAGAGGTGGCCCTGTTAATCAAGCATACTGGCAGCTCTTCCAGAAAACCTGGGTTCAGTTTCAACATTAGGTCACAGCTATCAGTATCTCCAGTTCCAGAGAATCTGATATTTCTTTTGGCTTCATTTGTACCAGGCACATATGTGGTGCATAGACATAACATGCAGGGAAAACATTCATATATATAGCAAAAATTACCAATAAAACTTTTTAAAAATACACCCCCCACACAAAGTATTCATGAATTTTTAAAGTAAGGATTAACTAAAAGACAATTTGCAATTACCAAATGATGGTATGGAACATTTAAATTTGATGAGGTGAAGGACAATAGGAGAAAACAATGTATAAACAAGAAGAGATGACTTGGTGAATAGTGAAGAGCTTGCTGTACAAGTGTAAGGAGTGGATCTCAGCATCCTGAAGTAAAGGGGAGGTGAAGTCAGGAAAATCAACCAAAAGTTCACTACTAGTCAGCTAGCATGACAGTCCAGCCACAAACAAAAGACAGTTTCTTAGATTATGTGGAAGATGTGCCCAGCATCCAAAATTCATATGTGTAATTATGGTTACATGCACATGTGAACACAGAACATTCACTCACACATATGTACACACAGACACACACACAGAGAGAGGGGGGGATGGAGAGAGAGAGAGAGAGAGAGAGAGAGAGAGAGAGAGAGAGAGAGAGAGAACAAAATATAACCCTCAAATCACCCATGAATCTCTTTGTTAAAGAAGTAAACCTGACAATCATTACAGGGTAAAATGGAAGGCAACTAAAATAAAGGATGGACCCAAATGGTCTAAAATAAAAGGAAACTACTTAGCACTAAGCAAAATAAGAGAATGAAAATATATTGAAATAGAACTGAATTACACAAATCTTGCCTATGTGCGTTTCCTCTACAAATATGCCCATGTTTAATCATCTCTGAGGGTTTTGCTCTGCTAATATAGACTATGATCATTTTGTGAGAGTTTCCACAAATGGCATCTTCAGTTTTTTCAGGAGAATGATAATTAGACTGAAGAGACATCTACAATAAAGAAAAAAAAGCCATAAGTGGCTTCCAAATCACTGACAGACTTAGAGTAACTTACCACAGGGAAAGAAAGGCTTTACCTGGCTGAGTGTGCTTATTATTTTAATTAATTCAAAAGGTACTTTGTAAGCGTCTGTGATATTCTGGACAGTGTCCTCAATTTGCAATATGCAAATTATATGGAAATCTGAAAATTAGTAATGCTCACAAAACAAACAAATATCAGAAAGGAGAAGAGAATGTGAAAGAAAAAGACCAAAAAAAAAAAAAAAAGTAAAAATTGAATAGGGCCCCACAATTCAAATTTCAATGGAAGCTTCATTTGTCTACCTTAAGGTATCTGTTAGTTTAACTGTGTAACCTATATATTCAAAAAGAAAAGCACAGAAATTCTGGATTCTTTTCTTAAAAGGGATGGCAAGTGAAAGCCTGAACTTCATGTGCAGCTTTTGGTTGATGGCTTAAAAGTTGCTCTGATGTTTAACTGTTTTTTCTGAGTGAATGGAGCAAAGGGAACATAATTACAACCACAACAACCATCCCTTAAGTGTAAGGAATTCGTGGACTGAGAAGCCTTGTGGTCATTTAGCTCATTTTAATGCCTGCAATTGTTAGATATGGGCTTCTCCTCTTTTAATCACTGATTCTTTATTTTTGAATCATGCCTTCTCAGTACAGTAGCAAGATATGGCATCTGCAGGACCCATTCTAGAATGGATAGATATGGTGTGTGTTTAAGTATGTTTTAAGGTTTAGTTTTTTTTTTTTTAATTCTTCAAGTGTTTCAATGAGGATTAAGGTATATGATGATAGGTCTTGGAGACAAGATAATTAGTTAACATCATTTATACATGCTGATAAGATTAGATTTTCTTGGTCAGGTATGCTAACTACTTACAAGGAAGCACAATGGAACCTGACAAGTGATGAACAAAGTGTACCTAGCAAGTAAACTATTAAAAGCAACCATCATATACATATCAGGCATTGTGAACTTACATTTATTGAGAGCACACGTGGTAGTGCAAAATGAAACTCAGTTTTACACTTGAGAAATGGCTTTTAATATTTAGGACTTCTTTTCGAAACCTTTTGAGTCTAAGAGATTAAGAAGTCCTAAATAAAATACTTTCTTTCTTAAAATTTATTTCTGTTTTTTCCATTTTGGGGAGATTTGGACTTGTAAATTATTGCTAAAGAATAAACCAAGCAGGATCAGCTTCATAGATTGTAAATTACTAAGTCAAAATGAAGAAATAGATGAAAGTGACAACTGACATCATAAACTCATTATATAAATTTAAGTATAAATGTAGATAGTGTCACTGTTTCTTTTCCATAAAAGGGTACATATTTAAAAATAGTTTATTTTGAAGAAATGCTAATCTGTCTCCTAGATAATCCTAGCCAATAATTAAGGAATTTCTAAGTTAACATTTCCCCTAATATTCATATTTCATACCATCTTAAAAGATGTTTGCATGTATTTCATGAACTGATTAGACAAAAGTGATCTGAAGCAGTACTTTCATTAATGTTTAAAACCATTAACTGCTTACTGGATGCTTCTAGACTGAGCAACAGCTCTCAGCCTTCTAAAGAACTGAAAACTCAATCTGAGTTAAAGAAATTTTTTATGGCATTATGTTACTGTGAAAACTCAGGTCCCTTGTTTGGGTTCTTATTCTCATTAATAAAGTTATTTAAGAATGGACTCAAAGCTGGGCATGGTGGGCATATCTTTAAACCAGCACAGGAGGCAGAAGCAAGATGATCTCTGTTTTTGAGACCAGCCTTGTCTTCAGATTGGTCTTCAAAACAGCCAGAACTACACAGAGAAAACTCTGTTTCAAAAAAATCAAAACTATATAGATAATAGATAAGTAGATAGATAGATAGATAGATAGATAGATAGATAGATAGACAAAATAAAGAATGAACTTAGAAAAAAAGCCCTACGACAATTGTATTAGAGTTTAAAACAAAGATCCCAGGGCAAGCAGACACCTTGTGAACAAGATAGAGGAAAGAAAGAATCATTTGTATGCAGTCACATGGCAGAAATGTGGATAGATGCATCAAAGGGGGAATAAAAACTGAAAAGATCAAAGTAACAGGGAAAAATATTCTCACATATGAGCAAACATCTGAAAGAAAGAAGAAATTATGAAGGGTAAACTTGTTCTTTTCTAAGTAGAGAAAAGTTGAATTTCTGGGAAAGAAACATACATGAATTGTCACAATGAAGGGACAATTATTTATCCTTCTGTGTCTTTACCTTGGTTTTAGCTTAATAAGCCTTCTTGAGGATTGAGTCCTAGGTTATTGACAGGCTTATCTGGAATAACTTTTATTTTGAGTAGCCAGGAGTGTTGGGTCTCAGTCCAGGCCAGAGATAAGAATTTAGAGATTCTATTCTTTTGATGAGGAGGAAATAGCTTTTCCTTATAGGATTTCAAAGCAAGACCAGACACCCTCCAAGACTACTGTATCCTTTCCATATCCTTAAGATATAATCATCACATCTCAGAAAATACACGTGATCTAACTCATGAACAATTTACTAGAAAATATTAGTCTCTGCACTGGAGTTTAAGTCACATGCTCACATTCAGCCTCCAAGCAAGGATGTTCACTTAAGAGATGATTAAAAAACCATAGCTCCTTTCTAACATTCCTGAACTCCAGCCAAGACCTTCTGAAACTGCTGCTTTTATTGTTCCTGGTGCTAAACTAAACAATTTACAGCTCCTGGGCTTACCAATTACATACAGAAACTGATCTAGAGTTGAACAGGTGAATTTCAAAGAAGACTTCAGTCCTGATAGTGTCTTCTAAAAGGATTTTTAAAAAGTTCTTAGTGGTCCGCTAGAGTCCAAAATCTCAATAGTTATTTAAATGCTACTGTTTTCACTTTAGCCAGAAATCAAACTAGGTACGACATTTTTGACAGAGTCTGACTTTACTGATAGCTCATTTTTTTTTTGGTTCTCAAAGGATTTCCACTTGTCCAAAATGTTAGATAAACTATCGTAAAACACAATGGTACTGAAAATATAACAGTAGCTAAATTATTGTAGAAACCAAAATGAAACCTGAAATAAGTCTATTATCAGATTGCTTTTGCATACACTTTTCTTGTTGCTGGACATACTTTTACTACTAAATCAGAGGACCTAATATCAGTTAATTAACATGTGCTTAAAGCAATTGGGTTTAAAATTTTAATATTTTCTGGCCCAGAGGCAAAAGAGTTTCCAAGTTATCACTTTTAAACAAATGATTATATTGAATGCATCCATACTTGGTTTCCAAACCAAAATTCATGTAGCTGGTACTTGTACCACTCATATTATTAATACAATTTGTTCTGTAACAATTTTAAATAATATTACATACTCTAGTTACCACACACCCCATGCTTTTTTATTTCTCTCCTATTCATGCAAGTGCCCCTTTCTTCCTTACAAGTCTTTTCCCTGAATATATTAGTTTTGGTTTCATTCAATATTCCACAGAGTTTCACTAAGGCCATCTGTGTGATCCAGAATTTGGAATAACCATCAGAGTCTGGTGGACTCTCTATGTCTTGATCTCACTAGAATTTGTTAGTTGCCAATAGAGCAACTGCAGGTGGGAAAGTCACATGAGTCCCTTCTCTCTCTATAGCTGACTGTTAGGAGTGTCCAAATGGTGCTTGGTGCCAATAGTGACAGCTTTTGTGAATTCAGAATTGCTATGGAGATATCATGCTTAGAATATGACATTTCTCAACTTCTCTCCCTATCTTCTGGCTCTAACATAAATTCTGTTCCGTATTCTGCAAGGTTCCCTGAGCTTTAAGAGACTAAAGTTGGTGTCTTATACTGGACTGAGCCTCAAATCATTTCATGGTTCCAGCATCATGTACAGCCAAGGGTCTTTTGCATTAACCTCTATTTTCTACAAGAACCCAAGAGAAACTTGAAAAATAAACATATTAACCTTCTACTGGCCAAGATAAGTGGAAAGCAAGAATTCAAAACAAATCCACAAAGAATACTTTCTCATAAGTCCTCCCTGGAACTTATTTCTCTTACATGATATTTTGGGATCGTTTTTAGAGTTTAGTTTCAGGTATATATCTTTCTCAAAAGAACCTTTAATCTTGGGTGCTAACTAATGCTAGTACCATTCATTTATGATGATGGCAAAATTCAGGATTTTATTGGCTCCATTTTAGAAGTTGAATCTGATGATGTTTATGATGTTTAAACTCTATTTCTTATAGAATGGGGATGTATGAAGCATTGTGAATGCGCTTTTTCTGGAGACTTTCTCTTCAAGATTTTTTTTTTTTTTTTTTTTTGGTTTTTCGAGACAGGGTTTCTCTGTATAACCCTGGCTGTCCTGGACTCACTCTGTAGACCAGGCTGGCCTCGAACTCAGAAATCCGCCTGCCTCTGCCTCCCAAGTGCTGGGATTAAAGGTGTGCCACCACTGCCGGCTAAGATCTTTTCAAGTACATCAGAGAAAGTAGTTTTCATTTTGACATTGTGTTTTGTGAGGCTCAGTCTCCCTTGGTCTCAGTTTTTTGCTTGGATAAGGTTTGAAGTTGGTTTAAAATGTAAACTTTCTCTTGAACAATAGAAAATGTAAAGGGTATTTGATTATTTAACTTTAACATAAGAATGAAGCAAGTATTAAAATTCCTGGTGTCAGATTTTAAACTTTATATTATTAAGTAAGCCATACAGTTATTTTTTCCCAAAGGTCTGTTAGCAATTAACAACTGTAGGAAGGAACAGAGTCATTTTCTTCAGTTATGTAGCCGCTAATAAGTTGCTCATGCTCAAGTAAATAACCTTTCACCCACTCATGGGCAAGAAAATCTAATTAAACTCAATGGATCACACAGTATAAAATAAAAGAAGGATTTATTGGGAAATAAAAGGGTTTCATGGGGAGAGGAAGGAGAATGAGAGAAAAGAATTGTATTGAATGGAAAAATATTCATTATTTGCACATCTAAAAATTTCAAAAACTTTTAAAATGAGAACTGGTTATTCCAAAAGTAAAGTATTCAGTTTTAGAAAATGTGATCCATAGAACTTCTGTCAAACAGTAATCATACATATCACACCAACATCTCCAGAATGCTGAGTGGTAGGTTCTGCCACTAAAGCCAAGTCTCAGTCACTTTGTACCTTCTCCTTCTGCACAGCAACAGAGAATGTATGCAGGTTGCCTTTATGATATCAAGCTATATTGGTATTGTGAGAAACATTTAGACTACATGTCTTGATTTTCTAATTGAGATTATCATTTGATGCATCAAAATTACTTTTACAAATCTTATAGACAATCTAATAATATCCATCAATAAAATGTATTAATATATGATGTTCATATTGAGTCCTGTTGATCTGTTTATTACTAGAGAATGTAAGGCTCAAACAGTAGCAGATGTCTCATATCAGACATATTTCTGACAAGGGATCCCCATAATGTAGAAAAGAAAACACTCTCCACATGGAGAGGCTATGTAAGACCTGCCTTGTTCCCAGTGTGACCTATTATCTTTGCAATAGATGAAAAGAGACTTGTCCTATCAAAGTTGCTGCTGGAATGGAAGTCTATGTCAGAATTCAGGAAAATGAAATAGCTTCACAAAAGTAAAAGTATCTTATTTTCATGTCTGTCAGAATATCATCAAAACCACAAAGAAATGTGGAAAGCAAATGAATCAGAACAGTTAAGAGAGAACTGCTAAGGGTGTGTTTGAAACACTGCTGAGACAAGACTAGTTTCCTAGGAACTTCCCTCAAGAAGATTTTCTTTCTGAAACTCCAGAGTTGATGATCAGAATGCAGACAGAGAGGCAGATAGCAAACTACTTTAAGCCAAGAAAAGATGGCTATTGAGATATCTCTTGAGAACTGCTATTTTATGGGGAAAAAATGAATGTTCAAAAAAAAACAAGTGAGTCTTTGCTTTGTTTCCTAGATAGTAAAACTCATCATATAAAATGTATTTATTTTGGTCTCACACTTTCTATGTGACTCTCCTCTGTGATTATTTATGATCTTTATTCTTATTCAGACAACCTTGCTTTCTGAATATATGGAGAGTACTGTTGCACAGTCAATGGTCTAAGGGCATGTTCACAAAATGTGATGTCAATGTGTCCACTAAGTTCTTACTCTTCAAAATATTTTATCTGAACCATCAGAGAACTTTCAGTCTCCACTCTGTCTTCTATGAAGTTTGGCTCACTTAAAAATGTAATGTTTAAAACCTTCAACCAGGATGGGAAGGTAATTGTCAAAACAAGGAAATACAAACTCTAAAGATAGAATATGAAAGAAAATTACACGTAGAAAAAAATAGTTTTCTACACAGTGGAAAGAAATTATATTGGTTTTTAAACTCTGTACATTATTGCTTATTTGAAAAACATAATAATACAAAGGGTTAAAAAGGGCACAGTTGATATTGGTTAATGATCTACAAGAACTAGGAGTTGAACTCAACTTCGCAGCACCCACGTAGAAAAGCAGGCATTATATATAGTCTATAACTCAGGCATGGAGGGGTGGAGACCAGTGGATCATGGGAGCTTGCTGGCCAGACAGTATAGTCTAAATAGCAAGTTTTCAGAAGAATAAGAAATTCTATTTAAGACTATAATGTTCAAAGTGAGAGAGAAAACCACCAAATGTCCTATTCTAAGCTCAGTGGGCTTGTGCACAAATACATTCATATGTGTGTAATATACCCAGAAAAAGAGAAAGAGAAACAGAGAGAAAGAGAGAAAGAGAGACAGAAGAGAGAGAGACAGAGAGAGGAGAGAGAGAGAGAGAGAGAGAGAGAGAGAGAGAAGAAAAGAAAAGAAAAGAAAAGAAAAATTGAAATACATTTTACATTTTCAAATCCTCTTTGTTTGGAGAAGGTAATTATCTAATATGTCTGGCTAATATAGTGGTTAGATCTTTTCACATTGCGACCTGAATTAACCCTATAAATAAACATATACAATTGTTAAAATCTATAGATTATAATATTGTCTGTTTTATTTGAATGATTCTCAGTAAAATTTTGTTATGGGCAATTACTTTCAAATCTTTTTACAAATTAATATTACATTAATAATGTTTTGTAAAGAAATCAACCAGAGGCAGATGTGTGAATTTTTAAAATTCAGCTGTTGTTCAGTTACAATAATTAATCGAACAGAAACTGATTAGAAAAACATTTTCTTTTTTAATTTTTTTAATTTATTAACATTTCTGATGATATCTCTTTTTCCCATTTCCCATCCCTAGAAACCCCCTATCCCATCCCCCCTCCTCCTTTTTGCTTTTATACCATTTTCATTACCTACAAGTATTAAGGTCAGTTCTAGATTGAGGAACTAGAAATACAGTAGTTGCAAATAGTCAAGGAACATGCAAGACAATAAACAAAGTTCCATGAACACTCCCATGATCTCTGTTTCTAAGGGCTTATCGGAACGATCAAAATATCTGAGCCTACTTCTCTGTTATATCCCAGTCATTTTCATGTCTGAAGCTTACTTCTTTGTTCTAGCCTAAAATTTAGATTCCTGCCTGAAATTACTTCTTTGTTCTAGCTGAAGATTTAGATTCCTGCCTAAAAATTACTTATTTGTTCTAGTCTAATGTCAGATTCCTGCCTGAAGCCCACTTCCTTGTCCTTGGCCAATGTTATATCCCTGCCACGCAGCCCACTTTCTTGTCCTTGGCCCATGTCAGATTCTTGCCAAGCAGTCCCAAAATCTCTCCACCTCTACCCCTTTTTTATTTCATAAACAAGACTAAGCCTGTTTTGGTCATTCTCACAAGAATGCCTTCCTTACCTGTTGTGGAATAAGCATTATCAGAGGCAATGCATTTCTGTCTTAGGTTGGTAAGGTTCTGTGCAGAATCTTACCCATCCTTGGCTTGCCAGTCTGTTAATTTAATAAATCTGTCTAGGGGTCCATTTTCAGGTTCAAGCCATGTACTTTGGCTGCAAACATGTTGATGTTGTTAAAGACAAACTTAAACAAGATGGGCAGGATTAAAAGTATTCCCAGGACAAAAAGGGCTAGCATGATCAAACTATATATGCCATTCTTGAAGCTTGACCAAAATAGAAATGCTGACCTCAGGCCATGGGTAATTTTATCAGCAGTATCTGCAGCATCAAAGCTCAACAGAGCAGCTTTCTTTAAATTCATAATCTCACTATGCAAAGTTGAAACATCCAGAGAGGTGTTAGAATTATGCCAAATACGCTTCAAGTGTCTTTAAACTTTTTCCTACTTATAATGACTGCTCCTGTAAATTTTAGAACTAACACGAATCCAATGGTATTTGGCATGACACTCATGATGGATCCTTGCTCTTAAACTCTTAACTGTTTTCCAATAATTTGAATAAGATAAAAGCATCAATCCTTTGCTCCAAGTGCCTATTTAAATCCTCTTGTATATCAACACATTAGTAACTTTTTTTGTTAAATGATTAACAAAAGTAGTTGTCTTAACTTCTTGTGTCAAAGCAATTGCAGAAGCAGTGGTGCTAGCAATTAATGTAATTAAAGCTTTTATACCAGCAATAATCAAGTCCACTACTCTCTTGCTTCTGCTTAAAGACTAACTCACTTCTTCCAGTACTTGCAAACATTTTTCTGAATACCAAGGTTCTGTGATATTCCTGGCAATAAAATAATAGCTGGTTGATAGACCTCAGTAATGTAACAGACATGCTGTGTTTCAACACACTGATGCAATTAGAAAGTGTACAATCAATGGAACTTACATTAAATACTGTAGAAGAAACAAAAGTAATTTTAACTTGACAATTAAAAGAGCCTTAACACATGTACTAACACTTGTTTGAAATTCAGATCCTGTTCTAACTTTTTCTCTTGCTAGCATAATATCATAGAGAACTGCAGCTAACTTCCAAGTATGTCTCTGAAAATGTCCAGAACCAGCCTTCCAAATGACGACTGTTATTTCCAATATTGGATTGATTTCTAGACCAGTCTGTGATTAAGTCTGAATAACTGGTCATCTTTAAGAAAAATACAAAAGTCATTATAACTTCTCTTTTTGATTTCTCTGTTCCACAAGGTCCAAAAACTTGAGGCAAGGCAGCTTGTCCCATCTGGGGTATTGGTAAGCATAGGTGGGTCAGGAACATATGTCCAATATAACTTCCCAGTCCCTTTGTCAGGGCACTCAGCAAGCTCACAGGTCAGCATCATTCTTTGTCCTGGCATCAGCATGTCTCACCCATTGCTCTGGCAACCGCCATGGTCCTTCAGCATCCTACTATCTTGGGCATGTTAGAGCTCCTGGGAGTCCAGCATCCTCTGAGTGTTCTGGAATTGGGTACAGAGCTGGCGCCCTGGAACTGCTCAGGGCACCAGCATAGACAGGAAGGAGCCAGTGAAGAAAAACATTTTCAAATGTTGTGTAGTATAATTATAAAGATTGTCAAAAAGTCTCAGTGGTCTTACATTGTTACTTCTCAGAGCTAGGAACCAGGAACCATTGGGCATAGACTGACAGGGTAGCAAATAAAATCTGAAGGTAGGTGACATTCATGTAAAAATTCCCTAAGATAATAAAAACTAAAAGTGCTTCATAAATTTTTAATGGCACTAAATAGCCATAAACACATCTGTACACATCTGAATTATGCTGATAAAACTTGACTGAGAGGTGGTCATTTATCTCATTTTTTCTTATATTTTAACTGAAATTGTATTAGCTTTAAATGTAAAAATACTTTAAATGCTTCAGTAGAAGCAGAAATGATATTCATGAGATTCATTTATGAAAAATAATTCACTTGCCATGGTATCCTAAAATTTATAATTAAAAGACAGTGTTATACCACTTCAAACTGTTAGTTTTTTTTTATTTTCCACACTGGTCTAGGAGTCATAAGACTTTGGTGTGTGTATGTGTTAAAAATATTGAGTTTTTTCATGTGAGCACAAAATAAACACTTATAACTTTCTTTTTTTTTTTTTTTTTTTGGTTTTTCGAGACAGGGTTTCTCTGTGTAGCCCTGGCTGTCCTGGAACTCACTCTGTAGACCAGGCTGGCCTCGAACTCAGAAATCCACCTGCCTCTGCCTCCCAAGTGCTAGGATTAAAGGCATGCGCCACCACCGCCCGGCTCACTTATAACTTTCAAAACAAAATATGTAACAACCGTGTACCTCTATCACTTACTAACATGTATTTTCATTTCTCCAGAAATAAGTAAAACTCAAAGTTTAATGCATATATCATATCAAACCTGGTACTATTTTACATGTGAAATATTTTCAGAAAGTTGAAAAGTGGAGAAATCTGTTGCTTTTGACTAAAATATTTTACATATTTTTAAAAATTTAATTGTTGAATATATAGTAATAGGTGACACTACCTGAGAATATTTGGAAACATCAGAGTCTTTTTCAGGAACTAGAAATCCTCAAAACTAGAAGGCTATCAAAACTGCCACTCAGTACAGGATTTCAGCTTCTTGTCTCATGAACTAAAAGAATGAAATTCACAGACTACAAGACCAGAGAGGTTGCATTTGAGATGATATTTATGATAGATTCATAGGTAGGAGGCTAACAGAGATGAAAAACCATGCCAATTGAGTTACTAAGGCCTGAAGGTCTGACATGAGGTACGTCATGGTAGGGAGGGTAGCATCAGAGAACATAAAAGACTGAAGTACCAGTAGCCAGTATCTGAGAGAGAAAGGGAGACAGACAGAGACAGAGAGATACAGAAGAACACAGAGACACAGAGAAACACAGAGACACAGAGACAGAGAGAGAGACAGACACACACACACACACAGAGGCTGAAGAGTAAGAGAAGAAAATCTATTCTGAACAAAGACACAGAATGGTGGCCAAACACAACACAACTCAGAACAGCTCAAGGAGGGTTCTCAGGAGCACAAACTCTCAGAAAGAATAATCTTATTCTCACTTGTATGGCTTAAGATGAACCTCCCTTGATGAGATTTGGTCTTGGCCAGATGACTGACCCTCCCAATTGGATTACCTCTTCAGGGAGAAGGCAATGGCATTTTCCCACAAGACATAAATGTCATTCTTTTGGCTAGGAAGCAACAAATTTCCCTTAACAAGCTTTCTATGTTACTGTAACTCACACATCTTTAGTAAAAACTGGATTCCTGAAATCATTGTTTACTGGATGGTTGAAAGAAAGGAAAGGGGATAACATTTGAAATGTAAATAAATAAATAAATAAATAAATAAATAAATAAATAAATAAAATATCCAATAACAAACTGTAAAAAAGAAAGGAAAACAAAGAACTCGTAAACAGAATAGAGAGTGTTATCCTTTCGGCTGCACATAAAATCTTCCTATAATGGCATATTAATTTTGGCTTATTGTATAATTCCAACTTTTTATTTTTTTTTGTGTGGCTTACTTCCAGTTTTTTTTTTCTTTTTTAATTTTATTTATTTTTTTTTGCTTATTCACTTTATAACATGTCCCAGTCACCCCCTCCCACAATCCTTCCCATCTTTTGTTTTCTGAGTACCCCCTCCTCCTGTATCCCCACCCTGCCACTTTAAGTCTCTGAGGGGCTAGGTGCTTCCTCTCCCATTGAGGCCAGATGAGGCACCCAGCTAGAAGACCATACTCCATATACAGGCTGTATGTTTTGGGATAGCCCCCGCTCCAGATGTTTGAGACCTACATGAAAACCAAGCTGCACATTTACAACATATGTGCAGGGAGGCCTAGGTCCAGCCCATGGAGGTAGATCTGTGTAGACTGGGTATGCTCCACGGTTGGTGATTCAGTCTCTGAGAGCTCCAAGGGTTCAGGTTGATTTATTCTGTTGATCTTCCTGTGCAATTCCTATCTCCTTAGGGCCCACAATCCTTCCACCTATTCTTCTATAAGAGTCCTCAAGCTCCATCCACTGTTTGACTGTGGATGTCTGTATCTGTCTGAGTCAACTGCTGGTTAGGGCCTCTCAGAGGTGTGAATCTAACCAAGCAAGTAAAAGATCTGTATGACAAGAACTTCAACCACCTGAAGAAAGAAATCGAAGGAGATCTCAGAAGATGGAAAGATCTCCCATGCTCACGGATTGGAAGGATTAATATAGTAAAAATGGCTATCTTGCTGAAAGCAATCTACAGATTTAATGCAATCCCTATCATAATTCCCACTCAATTCTTTACAGAGATAGAAAGAGCAATCTTAAAATTCATTTGGAATAACAAAAAACCCAGGATAGCGAAAACTACACTCAAAAATAAAAGAAATTCTGGGGGAATCTCCATCCCCGATTTCAAGCTGTACTACAAAGCAATACTGATAAAAAACGGCATGGTATTGGAACAGAGACAGTCAGGAGGATCAATGGAATAGAATAGAAGACCCAGAAATGAACCCCCATACCTATGGTCACTTGATCTTCGACAAAGGAGCTCAAACTATCCAGTGGAAAAAAGACAGCATTTTCAATAAATGGTGCTGGTCCAACTGGAGGTCAACTTGTAGAAGAATGCAAATTGATCCATACTTATCTCCTTGTACAAAGCTCATTTCCAAGTGGATCAAGGACCTCCACATAAAACCAGCTACACTGAAACTAATAGAAGAGAAAATAGGGAAAAGCCTTGATCACATGGGCACAGGGGAAAAGTTCCTGAACAGAACATCAATGGCGTATGCTCTAAGATCAAGAATTGACAAATGGGATCTCATAAAACTGCAAAGCTTCTGTAAAGCAAAGGATACTGTCAACAGGACAAAGCTGGAACCAACAGATTGGGAAAAGATCTTCACCAACCTTACATCTGATAGAGGGCTAATATTCAAGGTATACAAAGAACTGAAGAAACTAGATTCCAGACCATCAAATAACCCTATTAAAAAATGGGGTAGAGAGTTGAACAAAGAACTCTCAACTGAGGAAACTCGAATGATTGAGAAGCATCTAAAGAAGTGTTCAGCATCCCTAGTCATCAGGGAAATGCAAATGAAAACAACACTGAGATTCCACCTCACATCAGTCAGATTGGCTAAGATCCAAAACACAGGTGACAGCAGATGTTGGCGAGGATGTGGAGAAAGAGGAACACTCCCCATTGTTGGTGGGATTGCAAGCTGGTACAACCACTATGGAAAGCAGTCTGGCGATACCTCAGAAAATTGAACATGGTGTTACCTGAGGACCCAGCTATACCCCTCCTGGGTATATACCCAGAAGATATTTCAACATGCAACAGGGTCACATGCTCCACTATGTTTATAGCGGCCTTATTTATAATAGCCAGAAGCTGGAAAGAACCCAGATGTCCTTCAACAGAAGAATGGATACAGAAAATGTGGTACATTTACACAATGGAGTACTACTCAGCTATTAAAAATAATGAGCTCATGAAATTCTTAGGCAAATGGATGGAGCTAGAAAATATCATCCTGAGTGAGATGACCCAATCACAAAAGAACACACATGGTATGCACTCACTGATAAGCGGATATTAGCCCCAAAACACACAATACCTAAGATGCAACGCATAACCCTCATGAAACTCAAGAAGAAGGAGGAAGACCAACTTTTTCAAACCTAAGAAATTATGGATAATGTGAATATATCAATAAGCTTTCTTTCAACACAAAACAATTCCAAAGGGACCATTTTACAACATACCAGACTTAATATAAAACTAAGATTAAAAACCAAAAGTGAATTAACATCCTTTTTTTTTCTTTTGCAAAAGAGGTTTACTTTCCAGCACATCAGAGTCAACCTTCAATTAGTCTCTCAAAGGGGGTGACCAGACGGAGACCCCAAATGGCTATTAGAAACTGTTTTTATACTTTTTAGAGGCACAGGTTATATCAGCAAGTTATAGTTCAAACTTATTGACTAAGCATATTGACCTTTAAATCTATTGGCTAGCAAGCATAACGGGCATTTGAACTCTACCTCTATCCAGAGAGACAGGTGTCTATCAGTCAGTCCATTCTTAGAATTTTTTACTTTATAATGTTCCTGTGGGTGGAGAATAGAACTTGGCCTAGCCTTGACTAGAGGAGGGTGGGTATAAGGCTGGTGAAAGCCCCTTCAGTCCTTCATTCTCCCATTATTTTTGTATAAGCTCCAATCTTGTAGCTACACTCAGGGGTCTTGAGTAATTAATGTGTATTTTTCAAGTCCTGTCGTCAGGATCTCATATTGTAGGTGCAGGACCATCAGCTGTACTGCTCCTCTTCTCACTTTTATGAAGGCTATATAAGCTTGTTCAATATGCAGGGTCCAAAGGTCAATAGCAGAAGAACAATTAGGACTCATAACAAGATGGATATGAGAGTGGTTAACCAAGGGGAGGAATTAAACCAAACTCAAACCAGCCCTGAGTCTGTCCTCTTTCTCTCTCCTGCTTGACTAGCCCTTCTCTCACTTTGGCCATTGAATCTTTAACTACCCCACCCCCCAGAATGATCTCCAGTATGTGCTTCCCAATGTTTCACACCCCCAGGTAGCACAGAAAAAGTGATTGCCCCCTCCCCCTTGCTGACTGATGGGCCTGCTGCCAGAACATCTTGAGGGAAATCGCTTCATTTATGTTGAAATGAGGTCTTAAACCAAGGGAAGAAATTTTCTCCATGTGAATTTCAAAGTTGAATATATGTTGAATATTTTCAACATTTAAATTTTTCTTTTCTGTTTCAAAGTGGTTATTTTTCACTGTTAAATATATTTTAGCATTTAGAAAATTGTTTCCTTGTGTTGTTTGAGTGAAAACGCGAGTGAACACACATTTCACGCTCTAAGTCATAAGCTGATAGTAATGAACACACTCTCGGCAAGTGTGTTCACAGCTAAGAGAGCCAACAGAAAGTTTTAGAGAAACGTAAACATAAGCTGGAGGGGAGAGTGCCTCTGTAAATTGGTGCTTTGCAGGTTGAGGACAGAAAAACATGAACCTGATTATAACCTAGGTAAGTCTGAAAACAGATATAAAATGCTGCATACCAACTCCCCTTTCATTTTTAATTCGCTACCTGTCTTAATCATTCATTTTTGGATTTTATCTTTGTTATCAAACTAAAATACTTTTGTTGTCCATGTCTCCAATTATGAATGTTTGTCCATGTCTCAAATTATGAATGCATCCATAAACATATTTTCATGAACAAACATACAAAGCATTCTTCTAGTGTTACTCCTACCTATTGTGGTCTTAAAAAATTCTACCAGTAAATTCAGAAATTGGCTCTTAAAAACTGACCCCAGTCGGAGGTGATTTTTCAGCTACTTGAGTGTGAAGTGTGATGGGTTGTGGAAATGTCACAACTTTTCTACAATTTGTATTTTCAGATGTGAAGTACTTGAAAGAGGAGGATGCTAACCGAAAGACCTTCACCGTTAGCAGCACGCTGGATTTCCGAGTGGACCGTAGCGATGATGGAGTGGCTGTCATCTGCAGAGTAGACCACGAGTCCCTCAATGCCACCCCTCAGGTAGCCATGCAGGTGCTAGAAATACACTGTAAGTAAACACAGCCCTCCTTTATATGTACAATGTGTTTCTTTATTTCTTTTAAATCAGTTTTCAAATTACACGAAATTACAACAAATGTGCCCAAAACTTACCATCTTTAGTCTCAATTACATTCAAAGGGAATAGTGCCTTATCTGAGTGTAAGTCCTAACAGTGAAGGAAGATAAAAGATATCTCAGAGTTTAATTAAGGTTGGAGCTGGAGCATGATGTGTGTATGTGCAGGAGGGAGTTGTGGAGAAAAGTAGAGTTACATCAAAATAACTTAGGCATTTGCAGCTTCCTTTCCTTGTTTTTAACCTTCTAGCTGATATATTTTAGTCTCTTTGAATGTAGGGCACCTCCGCTACAACTGTAATTGTCATTTACATTTGCATGCACAATGCTGACTGAGTGATGCTCACAGAGGAAGGGCAGTGCTGAAGCTTTAGGAACGTCATCCCACACAGCTTGGTGTGAAATCAGTGTCCCCAGTTACAACTGCATAGGAAACTATGGCGTTCAGAGAGGATAAGTCAACTGCTAGCAAATGGTACCTTGATCATCATCTCTTACTTCCAAAAGTCATAGAGAGGCATATTTACTAAAATGAAGCTGAGTGAATTGAAAAACATAAGCCAAGATAAAAAGGATGAAGTGAGAAAGATTTTAAAAAGCATCATATCTTCTGAGTTGCATGATTTGATTCTTCGATGTAATAAAGCTAATGCTTTTGGTTGTTCTTTTGGACCCGAATTAAAACTTGAACTAGGAATTGTGTGGGAGGAAAAATTACATTAATCCCTAAAATGCTAAGCCTTGAACACCACTGCTCTAATATGCCTCATTGCATTCTGCTTTTATTTATTAGTCAGTGATGTGTTGGTCACTATTATATAGCAACCATAGTGTAGGGTCCTGGACATCCAAAGAGTTACCAAAAGAACAAAACCAGAGAAAACCTACTTGTCCCCAATTTTCCTCACCACCACCACCTACATCATCACCACTACAAAAACATTTATCTTACAAAAACTCTTCTAGATGTCAGTGAAAGGAAGTCAAAGTAAGTAATCTCTGCACGCAACATAACAATGAGTGACAATTACTATGCAAGAAAAGTAAGTCCTGCGAGATGCTGGGAGGATGAAGACAGAGGTAAAATCAGTTTTGATGAGGTTACCCACATACAATGCGAGGAACAAATAACTGGAAGCCCTGAATAAGGAGCACACCTGTGACATTTACATCTAGAAAAATCAAGGCAATCAGAAAGACCATAGTAGAACGCACTGGTGTAGAATAGAGCATTAGGATAAACTACCAGAGATGTGTCTGAAACTATTGCAATTTCTAAGCAATTTGCATTGTATTAGATTAGTTTTACTAGGTTTTCTTCTGCTTTCCTTAAAGCAGATTCTGACACAAGCACATATATGACCATATGAATATTATTTCTAGTTTCAGCATTTACATATAAATGTTTTTGTGCAGGTTACTGAAAGTGCTTAGACTGATTATTAACTAAAGAATCAATTCCTGTGCTGATTTGATTATAAACTAGACAGTTAATTCCTATGAGCTGGAAACAACTGAAGTCAAGTGTGTGCCATTTCAAAGCTTTCAAATGAATGTCAGTGATCATTCCATTATATTGCTTATTTGGTCACGAATCTTCAAGTTACAGGAAATAGAGCCAATTGGTACATTTAGAAGACCAGTATTGCCATTGCAATAGTTGGAACTTTTAAATATATATGTCCTATGTCAGGTAATAGTATTTGAAATGATATTTGTCATTTACTTAACTATAATTCTAGCATAAGATGAACAAAATTAACGGAAAATGAGTCATAATAATTGTTGAGAAACACCATAAGGGCAAGGTCCTTCAGATAGTGAAATATTTTGACTAAATTTATTTAGATGTCTGTGTTTATGGAAGAGATGATTCAGCAGATGAGCTGTTGAGTTTAGTTATGTAAAAGGTGAGTGTTTTGAATGAAATCAGGTTTATGGGTCTGGGTATTTGCCTCAGCTTTCTTTGCTGCTCAAAAATGAAAAGCAAGCACAGCAACACACATCTTCCATGAGTGCTGAAAAAGAAAGGCAGGCAGTTACTACATGCTTGCTGTCTAGCTAAGAAAGATTAATTAGAGAGCTTTAGACTCAGTGAGAGATCATGTATCCAGAAACAAAGAAGAAGTGTGAGAGACATGTAGAAATCTACGTCTAGCCTGCTAAGGCACATGCACAGGTGAGAATTCCTTCAAACACACAGACACACAAACACTCACATACATACAAATAATGAAGTAAGACAAAAAGGAGCACATTACTTGAATGAAAAACAAGGGCAGGTTTTGGCTATTTATTTGGAAGAAGGTTCAGGATTTGGTGCTGTCAAGAATAGAATTATGTTAGGCATGGGAATTTCTGTAATTTGACTTTGAAAATAGAAATTTTACAGCAGAACTAACTAACCAAGACTAATCTTCCAATATAGGACTCACTAACCAAGCTAATCTTTCAATAGCTGAGTATTCTGTCTTTTCTTAAGTCATTTCAGTTTTGCATCGACCTTGCTTTGAGCATATCCATCCAAAAGTCACAAAACAACTTTACTGCCCATACTATAAGAATGCTTAAAAGAGTTGTAAATATTTCAGTTTAGCTGTTAGTTTCAAACATTTACTGCCAAGCTCCTTTTTATTTCCTTCAAAATTCAGAATGGTGCTAAAATAACCCTAGCCACTTATTCATACTTTTAAAAATAATTTCCATATTAACATGTATTGTTTTGCAAAAGTTCATGAATAGTAGCAACTGAATTCCTTAACTTTTACAAAGTTTTACATGAAAGTGTTTGTACTCATATTGACTGATGAATTAAAAACATCATCTCATTCTATTGTAGATTAGTATGTAAGTGTCCAGAAGCAGAAACTAGATCAGCTTAAATTATTTCTCTTAAGGAACTAATATACCATCATTTAAATATATATAGTAACTAAAAACAGTTGGTGGTGATGCTCAATGTTCCTTAAAGGATACAGAACGTTCCCCAGAGATGAAACAAGTCCAATGATTGGAGAGAGCCACAGTCAGTATTAAAATTAGAGCAAATACATCAACTAATGCAGTCTTCATAAACTTCAAAGGGCAATGCCAAACTGTCTAAAGTCTTCACATAGAAACTCAAGATACGCACCCCACACAGGTATGCATGTGTGATGTATGAGTTGCCATGTTTTCAAATAGTGGAAGATAGAAAACAGTTTTGGCAAAGGGGAGAAATGCATTGATTAGTAAATTTCGGACGTTTCAATGCTATACTAAATTCTCATTATGACCTCAGGAATGGTCCAAATGCAGAAACGCTTAGAAAAGATATCAATGTTTTCTACAGAGCATGGAAAGTGACATATGTATTTTTTAAAAAAATAATGTACATAATAATAACTGCACAAAACAAAGAATAATTCTGTTGCCAGATTAGTAGGAAATTGGAGAGCACACACACACACACCACACACAGGAAAATAATGAAAAATAACAGAGTAAAATAAGTTAAGAGAGCTTCAACTCTGTATCCTCATGATGCACAGTTTTAAAGGAGATTATCCTGCAAATTATATCAGAACAACATTTAATTTTTATGAAGTATCAATCATTAATTTAAATACTGCCATTTTGATGAAAGGTACTCTTTTCATCCGGAATTTAAGAATGGAAAGAACAGATTTTTTTTCAGAAAGACATAATTTTTATTGGATATTTTCTTTATTTACATATCAAATGTTATCACCTTTCCAGGTCTCCCCTCTGGAAACCCCCTATCCCATCCCCACTACCACTGCTTCTATGAGGGTGCTCCTCCACCCACCAAGCCACCCACCCACCCACTCACCCACTCATTCCTGCCTTCCAGCCCTGGCATTCTCCTACACTGAGGCATTGAATCCCTACAAAACCAAGGGCTGCTCCTCCCACTGATGTCCAACAAGGCCATCCTCAGCCCCATACGCGGCCAGAGCCATGGGCCCCTCCCTCAGCTCCTTCAGTCCTTTCTCCAACTTCTCTGTTTGGGACCCCATGATCAGTCCAGTGATTGGCTGCGAGCATCCGCCTCTGTATTTGCCAGGCATAAATTTGTCTGTCATAAATTCCTGCCAACCATAAATGCTTTCAAATTTTACATATTAGGTAAGAGAGGAGTACTTCTCAACTAAAGAGCCTAAAGCCACTTAGTTTGATAGATGAAGACTCTTATTTATCATTCTATCTTTCTACATATCTCTTTGAAACAAATGATTTAATTCTTAGGAAAACATTATACGAGTCAGGTTTTATTCAATGGTCGGTAGGAATAATGTATTTGGACCAGCTGAAAATTCTGCACAGTACACAGAATAGAAGAAAACCAAGACAACTTTTCTGCATATAACATTGCATTTCCATACTTATATTAAAATGTAACTCTTTTTGAAAAGGAAAAATAGAAAATGTCAAAGTCATGTTATTTTTTCTGAGACAACACTGAATTTTTTTTTTAAGAAAGATGAAAATTAGAGGCTGGAATTGTAAAATGTCTGTATGTTTCAAAAAACTTATTACACTTTTCCCACTAAGTCATATAATCTTATAATTGATCCTCAAAATTTATTTTATACTTGTATCAGCATGTAATGTTTCATCTATAAGATTATTAATTGTCACAAACTGTACATTATTAATGTTTAAGCAGTAGATAATGTAATTAAAAGGGCTCATGAAGTGGGTGTTCCATTGGCCCCAAACATTTATCCTAGTGATAAGAGAAGGTGGTAAGTAAAGGAAGGAGGAGAAGAGAAGAGGAGAGGAGAAGGGAGGGAAGAGGAGGCAGAAGGAGGGTGGAGAGCAGAGGAGAGCAGAGGGGGGGGGAGGGGAGGGGAGGGGAGGGGAGGGGAGGAGAGGAGAGGAGGGAGGGAGGGGAGGGAGGGGAGGGGAGGGGAGGGAGGGGAGGGAGGGGAGGGAGAGGAGAGGAGAGGAGAGGAGAGGAGAGGAGAGGAGAGGAGAGGAGAGAGAGGAGAGAGAGGAGAGGAGAGGAGAGATTATTTCCCAAGGATGAGCTTGAAAAAAGGGAAGGCAAGAGGGATCTTCAGGCTTGCTTAATGAGAGCACTGTTTTTGAGATCAGTTAAGTTAGTTATGAAAGAAAATTTATACACAAATCCATTTAAAATAGGACAAAACACATTACTGTTTTTAAATGAAGTATCTCTATAATGAATCACCAACCGTGGAGCATACCTAGTCTACACAGATCTAGCTCCATGGGCTGGACCTAGGCCTCCCTGCACATATGTTGCAAATGTGCACCTTGGTTTTCATGTAGGTCTCAAACATCTGGAGTGGGGGCTATCCCAAAACATGCGGCCTGTATATGGGGTATGGTCTTCTAGCTGGGTGCGTCATCTGGCCTCAATGGGAGAGGAAGCATCTAGCCTCTCAGAGACTTAAGGTGGCAGGGTGGGGGATACAGGAGGAGGGGGTACTCAGAAAACAAGAGATGGGGAAGGATTGTGGGAGGGGGTGACTGGGACGGGTTATAAAGTGAATAAGCAAAAAAATAAAATTAAAAAAGAAAAAAAAGAATTAATGGTCAGTTTCTGTTCTTGCCCTATATGTATGGATACTTTTATTTCCAATCTAGTTAGCTGGACAATGATTAATAAAGATACTGGATTTCCCACTTGCTATCTTACATTGTAAAATGTACCGTAGTTCTTCAATGGCGATTCTGTTGTTAAATCTCAGAAAAATTACTCTGAGCTGGAGGAACAAAGCTCAATATTAGAAGATTTTCCTACATTTATCAACCATGTAACACACTTCAGCATTTATTCTCATGAATTGATTAAAACTACAGTTCTGATTATGATAGAAGAGATTCAATCTTTACATGTGTGGGGATAACCAACTCTGTTGTTTATTTACTCTGTTTCTTGTAGGTACATACAAAACAAAAATATTTCCCAATGCGAACAGAGATTATTTTTTCATTGAATATGCTTTTCAATTGATTCTTCTCTTTAAGACTAAACAACCATTAAAGATCCACAGACTGGAGAGCAGAGTGGCTAAGAGCATGGGACTTGCATGCAAAGGACCTGAGTTTAGTTCCAAGCACCCACACCATTTAGATCTAAGCTCTCTCTAACTTCAGAGACCCTGTGCCCTTATTGCCTCTGAGGACTCACACATATACATAGAGACATATGCATAAATACAATGCAAATATAAATAATATTAATGGAGATCCAATCTTATGAGTCCATCTTGTACAAACCCATGTGTTCTAAAGCCTAAATTTATTGTAAATAATCTCCTATGAATGTTAACAACTGTGTTTCCACAATTTTTCCATCAGTTTTAAAAAATGTGGTTGTTTCAGACTTTATAGGCTTGTAAGAAAAGCAGGTCTATGTGATGTATGCATTTCAAAACAGTGTATTCACTCAACTGACATCTCTTTAGAGGAGTGCTGGCCATTTAAGTAGCATATGAACAAAGACTGCTAATGCAAGACCTCTATTCTGAAACCTACCAGGATTCTATTTTTTTTGAGGCTACATCTATGTTAGTTTACTTGAGGTGTTACAGATATATTTTTCTGATTAAATTATTAAGTGATTCTTCCATATATTTGATAGAAATATTCTATCTACTCCTTTCAAATTATTTAAAGTGATTGAATTATCAAATCTTTTTACTCTTTCTAAACATGATCATTCAAATTATCACTCTATCTTATGTAGTTGATCATAACTTCTTTTGTTTTATGAAATATATATATATATATCCAATTACCCATAAAATTATAAATCCCAGAAATGGAAAATTATTATTTAAAAGTAAAATGTTGTCTTTGAAAATGTTTTACTATAATCAAAACTTATTGAAAAGCATTTGGTTTTACTTTTTGTGCTTGAGGTAGAACCCAGAGAAGCAAGCGCTCCACAAAAGCACTTCCCCATCACCTTAAAGCAAGGGTTTTATTGAGAAAAAGAATAACAGATGCCTTCATCCCAGAATGGCCCAAAATAGGTTATTCAAAAATGTTTAAAATTCTTTTAAGTATGGAAATTAAACACATAAAGAAGAAAAATTATTAGCGAAAGTATAAAATGCATACATAGTATAGAAGACCCAGGAAGTAATGCACTTTTCAATTAATTTGAACATTTTAATACATAACTGCAATCACAAATTAAAGGTGGTCAGGAATTTTTGGTGGTTATCTCTGCATTTCTGTCATCTGTATTTTTCCTCTTTCCTTCTGTTTTGTGAGTAAGCCATGCAAATGTTGTGAATCCTCAACTTAGATGCTATAAACCAAAACAGTACAAAGCAACCAAGTGCAAAGATAGTGGACACATATAAAGGAGTTAGACACATATAATGTTTAAAAATGGCATTGGCGTATAAAGATGTCTTTAAACTACAAAAACAAAATATTCTGAACAAATCAGGATCAAGGGACAGTAATGACTGATGCCACTCTCTCCAGCACTTTTATGATGACAGTGTGTTTTATTTATCCTCAATTCATAGTCACTAGCCAGCTATTGGTATGGCTGCTCAGCAGTTGAGATATGCATACAGTAACTAGAAATCACATTTACAATTTATTTTATATTAAACTTAAATAGCCACATATTTATTCAGCAGCACTGCTCTTGATGATGTCATCGTACTTTCCTCTTCTAATTTTATTAGATCTCTAAATCATGGTAGGGAACATAATTGATGAGTTAATGGTGCAGTAATTTCTAGGATGCTGATGTAGCAGCATTTTATATAATACAGAAAGCATAGCAAAAGCATAAATCTGTAACACGTAATATACTTTAAAAGGGCTTGATGTTTCTATAGTGTCAATGCAAGGTAGTACCGCTTAAATTTATTTGTAAAATTAAATTTTGCTTTGTTGTTTGGTAAGACCTTTCAGAAAAAAGAATACAAATCATAAAACAGTTTTTTAAAAAAACAAAAACAAAAACAGTATTTTGATAGACGTACTTACAGTCATGTGCTGCAGCATTGATAATCATAGAAAGCATGAATTATAAGGAATAAAATATTGATCCACTCATTCTCCTCTCCTATGATTCCCTTTGCTCCTCCCTTCAGATCTTTCTTTTGACTCAGCCTCATGATAAAAGCACATTGCTCCTAAGGTTTCCTTAATCTATTCAGTTTTGCCCACTTACAAGCATGACATTCCGAATATTTGTTCTGAGCCAACTGCTAACTTAAAAATGTAAGATGATTTCTTACTATATCTTTTAGAACTCCCAAACCCCCCAAGCTGACATATGGTGCTTTGAATAGGTATCATCGTAGAACACTACATCGCACTGTTCTCTTTTTCAGAAATTGTGCATTCAATAATTCCCAGGTGCCTCAATCAAACCTACTTTCTTTTTAAAAATTAAAATCAAACTTTCTTTTTAAAATTTCATATGGTGGCTCACAGCAGTCTTTAATTTCAGTTACAGAGGTTCCAATGCCCTCAACTGGCTCCAAGACTTCTGTGTTAGTGTCACACACATGTTGCAGATACATACATACATGAAAGACACACAAAATATTAAATATTAAAATATAATAAACCATTTGATTTAAATGTCAGGAAAAGAAGTCTTCTAATAAATGGGAAAAGGGGGTGCAGATTAAAAGGCTTTTTCCATCTGTCAACAAAAATAGTGACATGAAGGGAAGCAATGGGAAGTAAAAAATGAGACACACAGAACAGCTGTGTGTATAATTCATCAACATCAGCAGAGCGGCTTTAGAACATGAAAATCACAAAGGGCCAAAGCACACCTTAAACTGTGTTTTAACTGAGCTAGAGGGGTAATGAGGTGAATTCATAGAACAGTAAATAACCCAGAACAAAAGAAAAAGTATCCTTGAAGGTGTCAATCCCTACAGTAATCTAAGAGAAAAAGAAGAAATACAAAGATATTAAAGCATTTGGTTTGATCAGGTGAGATAGACACTGCATTGATTGTGGTACTTTGGGAATTTATTACTTTTTAAGTCTTTGTTTCATAACAATACACAGTGAACACAACAGGACTTTCCTTGCTTGTTATTGTAGTTGTTGGTTCTATAATTTGGACCCAGTATTTTTCACTGAAACATATCTCTACCATTCCTTTTGTGCTTTCTAAAAGATTCCAGAAAACAATTCTATATAGGATATATACAATGGAGTACATACATCAAGGAGAATTGTGTACCAAGTACTTGATCAATGTTTTTTATTAGAGGATAGTTTAATAAGAAACTGATTTTATAACAGAGTAGTGTTCTTAAATATTAAGAAAATATTAAAAAAGAACATTCCAAAAACTTGTTAATTTACCAAGAAGGCATTTAAAATGAGGTACAGAAATCATCACCATGATGATACAATTATTCATAAGAAAGAAATGATCTCTGATACCATTCCCATGGTTTCTGAAAGCCACAATAAGCACTTTGTAGCATCATTTGTAAAAGCTAGGGCTAAAATTGAAAAGTGAAAGTAAGATACTACAAAGCATGATGATATTATGTTATGTTGCTATAATTTACTTAAAATAACAGATAAAAAATACGAATACCATGTCCTGTAAGTTTTAGGAACCATGTAGATGTTTCCTATATGAGTCCATAATTTGTGAATAGTCAGAGGAAATATTTTTTGTCAACAAATAACATTATCAAAATCTGTTATTTTAATGAAACACCTGAGCATTGTGGATAACCTTGAACAATATAATTGACTCTGGCTCTACAGTATAGATTATCTTTGTTCACTCTACATATTATATGATATGGATTGACATATTAGGAGTTTTTTTCATTTCTTGTCCAACATCACTAACAGAAAAATGTTACCAGTATATAAAGTCGAATTCTTATTTATTTTTTTAACTACAGAAGGAACAAAGTAGGTCTGGTCTCAATGAGAGAAGACACACTTAACCATTAACAGACTTGAGGCCCCAGGGAATGGGGAGGCCTGGCAGGGTGTAGGGGGAGGTGAGGGGTAATGGGGACATCCTCTTGGAGACAGAGGAGAGGAGGAAGAATAAGATGAGGAAATGTCATAGGGTAGATTGGGAGAGGGATAACGACTGGGCTATAAAAATGATTAAGGATAATAAAAAATGAATTCATAAGGAAATATATTTGATTCATAGGGTCCACTTGCTATCCTGCAAACTGTCAGTCATGGACAGGTGTTGCTGAACCATTAACATTGAATGGTTCAGGGGTTGTGCTTTGAAGCTGTCCGTTATGTGGTTTCATAGTAGTTTTGTAATAGCTCCTCTGTAAAATCTTTCTTAGAAATACAGAAAATCCATTCCACTGGATCAATGTTTTCATTTTGACTTTTATCAAATAGGAAAGAGTATTCTCCCTTCACAAATTAATCCAATTTTAACACTTTTTATTTTAAGATGAATGCCTTTTTCATGATTCTGTTTTAACCATGCTATTATATTACATTCTTAACGAATGAACCCAAGAAAATTTCAAATACAAGAAATAATATATATTCACACACCCTAAGTTGTGACCAAAGGAATATTGGTTTTCTAAATAAATATATATTGCATTCTTAGTAGGATTGAAGTCTCAGGAAGCTGATACCTCTTCCTTTCTACTTGGTCCAAGACACAATACTGAACCAAACTCATAACTGAACTGGCAAATATCCCACAGATGTGTTATACTTTATACATTATCCTTTGTGACTCTGAGGAAGATCTAAACAACAAAAAAAAGTATTGACAGCTGACATGTACCTTAGAAACATCCATCAGAGACAAATAGAGAAAGCTGAGGGACTCAGTAATTCACTGTATAATTCTGAACGACCTGGAGAATCAGGATGTCTGATATATAAATGGAGAAAGAGATTCATTTTAGAGAATTGTTCTGAAAGTGTCAAAGGTGATGAGTCCATGATTACACAGAGTGAGCCAGCAATGTACAGACTACAGAGTCATGGACATGTTTGTCTTCATCCTAGGTCTAAGACATTTGGTCCTCAGAACCAAATGTTTCTCATTCCCTCTACTTCAAAGTCTGTAGGGTTAGGATTCATGGAAACCTGTGTTCATTCTAGATAGCTATAGTATATTATAGTATAATATAGCCAAATATCTACAATATTTGTCCAGCTCAGGATAGTCAGTAAGCATAGACAGGTGGCAGGGGACTGTATCCTGGTACACAACAGCATGCCCCAGCTACATAATTTCTTTCCAATATATCTATGCTTCTGATGTTTCTATCATGTCCCAAAGTTATCACAGGTTTTTGTCTAGGCTTTAAATAGCTGACATTTGAAGTGCATTCTAGATTCAAATTTTAGCAACTCAGAAACAAAAGAAAACTCAGACTCTTCTAATGCTTAGGGTAGGATTACCCCTTTACTCTCTTTAGGAATCCAATGGAATTGGACCCATCCACATTTGGAGATCACTATGCTTTATTCAGTTCCAATGTAAATGTTAATGTAATACTAAATCCTCGTTAAAGAAATTTCTAGAATACTTTTATGCCAAATTTGATAGACACCTTAAAGTACAACAAATTAAATATATTTCCTAGAAACAAACTTTTCTAGGAATATTGCTCTACATTTTTACCACTAGAAATGAATTTACTTTTATAAAGACGATGCAATATGTTTAAGCTGAAGGAGAAAACCCAGAGAACTTCAATTTGATTAAAATAACTGTGGTTCCTACCTATGACACTACATAGTTATCTATATTTCTCTGATTGTTGAATAAATTACTTTATAATACCAGCCAACAAATTATTCCATAAATTTCTTGTTATTTAAAAGTTAAAAAATTATATTTAAATTTATTAAATTATTTAAGAAGCACAATAAAGTTTTAATATTTTTTGTAATTTATGATTTCTTCAGAGACATTTTATAATATAATGTTACCATGATGCACATGGACAGTCTATTTGTAACCTTTGTGACATATATTTTGTGTTTGATGATAGGAATTGAATTTAGGGCCTTGTATGTGCTAGGCAATTGTTCTGATACTGATGTGCATCTCAACCCTGGAATCACTCTATTCCTAAAGCAGGACTATAACCAGTACCACCTTGTCTTTGTCTCACACATGCTGACATTATAAGCCTCTATCTTTACCAAATATTCTCTTATAATTTTTTATTATTTCATATGTATTGTCTTGCTTACAGGATTGAGAAAATAGGTGTTTGAAATAGAAATAATTTCAGCATTATCTACAAGATCATCTACAAGATTATTTTTTGTATTAGTGAATTTTCACTACTATGTTTTAAGGAAACAACTAACTTAAATATTGCAGAATTGATTGTTGACGCTGTGCTTGTTACCAAGACAGCGCATTAAGATGACTTCTATGTGTTCCATTCTTCTATTAAGTCTAAGTGGGAGGGAGAAAAGGAGTCTGTGAAGTCAGAGGTATTGTTTATAAAATGCACATATAGTGATAAGAGGTAAAGAACTGGTCACATAATTCGCCACAGACTATAAAGGAATAACTGTGCTTATACTCCCCCTCTTTAATCATTCTTTTATCTCTGTCTATGAAACAGGTACTTTCCTCTTAATTAAGAGACATCATGTACCATGTGATTTTTAAACCCATGTGTCCTGATTTTTTTAAAAATCTATTTCCACAAGTGTTGATTTTATTAAAAATGAAATGATCACCTTTTTTTGACAACTATTTCATTGTATATGAAACCAGATTAAGTAGCTATTTGATGTTTTGTCCACTATACAGGAAGGAAAGCAGCATGTGCTCAGAACTGCAGGGCTGCCTCTTCAAAAAGATTCTGCATAATGCTTCTGAGACAGTAGTTTATCTTGAGTTCATTGGGGGTTCCTTATTGTGAGTCCCTGGCAGTCCTGTGACAATGAAAGTGTTGTTATTCAAATGCACATGAATGCATTCAGTCCACAATAATAGTATTCATAGCTATCTATAAATAGTTGAAGAAACAATTGTGTGAAATACTTGATATTCATCTGAAGCACTTTTTTTTTGCAATGTCACATTTAAATTCAGATTTCAGAGGTACTCCTATGATATTCAGATATTTTTGTTAAATTGCACAGATGGGAAAGTAGCAGCCTTTCATATATATATATATATTATATATATATATTTGTGTGTGTGTGTGTTGTGTGTGTGTGTGTGTGTGTGTATGTGTGTATGTGTGTGTGTGTATGTGTGTATAGGTGATTCAATTATAAAATGTAATCTTACATGTGATTGACAATTTTTTCTATTTTTTTTTCTAGATACACCATCAGTTAAGATTATACCATCCACTCCTTTTCCACAAGAAGGACAGGCTTTAACTTTGACCTGTGAATCTAAAGGAAAACCACTGTAAGTGATTGAATGAATGGTAAACATTTTACTCTTGTGTAATTCAGTCTTTAATAGCAGGATGTAACTGTAGATATCTACATTTTAACCCTCTCTTGTCAAACAAGAGAACAGGCTCTTTTGTATTTACTCCTTTCTCTTTCAAATTTACTTAAAATAATGTGTGTAAATTTAGAGTATAAATACAAAGTACACAATCAAGTGACCTGATTTGGCCCACAGTGATGTCTGAAATGCTTAGAAATGAAGAGAAGTTTGCTCAAACAGAATAGAATAGTCTTTTGGGTATTTTATGCCATGTCATCTCTCCTGTCCAATGGTACCAACATTTTATTTATAGAAATAATGAATTATGGAAGTTATGAGATTGTTATTCTAGGAAATATGCATCACTTCTCTGAGAAATGATTCAGCAATTCAGCATCTATGAATATCTGGGATTCGGTTCTGTAGAAATAAACTTGGGTACAATATCTATTCTTGCATTAAGATGGCTCCAAAGTGCAATAATCTCTTATTTTATTGAAAAACACAAAGTCTTAGTAAGTTTAACAAATTGAAAATTCCGTCTTTCTCAGAAGATACTGACTAATCTTTCCCAAAGGATGCTGATGAATGACAGCATGCAAACAGAAAAAGGAAATAAGAAAGTTTCTTTATATTACAGGAGGGAAAAGTTAATCTCAGAAATGTGAGTTATTTTTCTTTTCTTATTCATAAAGGTTTAGATTGGTGAGGCAGGATTTGCTCACACTTCAGCCCTGTGCAAAGCTTAGCGACTTCTGCCTACTCTTTGGTACTTCAGCTGCTGAATCTAAATTGCCACTCTGTTAGCTGGGTCTACTCTGTAAATTTAAGAATGAGGCTCATGGTGATTTCATGACTGGAGTCGAAGCACCAGTTGTTCAGAAAGAGGAATGAGCCAGGCCTTGGAGAGACAGACAGTCGTCATCCTAGTTGGAGTGGCCTCTCTATTTACATTTATGTAATACTCACCAAAATAAGACTTAACTGAGATATGCAGCAAGAGTTTGTACTCTTATGTTTTTAAAGTAGCCCAATCTATGTTGTATCTTTGAATTTTAATTCATAGATCAGTAATGTGTCAAAACAGTCATCTTTGGCATTTATCCTTGTGGGTCTCAGTGTTATAACAGGTATGCTAGTATCATTTTACAAAAGACGTTTTAATTTACTCTTTTGTATTATAGACCGATCACCAGGGATTCTTATTTGTTTTCTTTTCTATAAACTATCACAATAGTAACAGTAAAGTTAGAGTCTATGTTCTTGATTCCTTCTTTCCTTTAGAATGCTGCTATCTTTGTTCTTCCTAACTTGTCTCAAAATCTGTCCACTCCTCCCCATTTCAAAGTATCATTTCCAATACATGAGGGCATTAACCTCTTTGAAGAAGATTAAACTCGTAGATCTCTGTAGTTTAAACAATATCCACAATAATGTCAGATGTGACAGACAGGCTATAAAACAAGGGAAAACTGGAAAGAATCCATTTGATTCCTTTCAAAAAGAAATCTTCAAGTTCATAAAGAAAAATGGTCTTTTATAGAGCATAGAGAAGAGACAGAAAATTGATGAGCGTTCATCAGGAACAGAAGGGAACGCTCTTCTGGGGAAGGAACAGAATCATTCATGGGAAGCCCCTCACTTTCAGAAGATGAAACATAAAAAGTGGGAAAGAGTTGATAAGTAAATCTTGAAACGATTTCAAAATATGGGGTAAATTAAAGCATAGGCATACCATGTCTTACAAACAGATTCAAAAGAGTGGGAGCCAAAATGAGGAGTGTGGTATTATGGGCACCCACTAGGCACTCAGAAATTGTGTCATTTATTCTCGTAATCACCAGCTAAGTTCCGCTCCATTACTTTGCAGCTATTGCACCTGATTCCCCACTTTGTTATTTTGGCATCACCGAGAGGCAACACTATTGGTTTCGCATTCAATAGTTTCCCAAGATAGTTAATTCCTATTATCTTTCCTATTTACCTGATCCAGGTCTAATGAGCAAATAGGAATCAGAATACATAAAAGATCATAAAATTTATTTTCATCTTATATGCAACCTGAACAACAGTCTTAATTCATGCTCCAATCTTCATTGTGTCTTTCATATGTATGTTTGACCAACATGTGATTTCCTAAAGAATGAGCAATTTATCATTATTACGTGCATTGTTTATGTTAAAATAACACCACTATCTTTGCTATAAATCATAAAGCCGCATGGCTCAAGTTGCAGCGAGACTCATGTTTGTAGCCTGCTGGCCAGAATGCTAATGTTGTTTTCCTTGTTCTAAATGTGAGGGCCCCAGTGACTGTTTATGAACAATCATGCCTTATTTGCCTGCTTTGGACAGGAGCCTTTTGCCATTTTCCTGTAGAACAGCTGCATAACTTGGGCCAGGACCAAATTGTTCCACTTGACATTACTATAGAGGCATTCTATTCTTTCCTTAAAAGAGAGATTACTGTACATGTCTTTTGTTTTAATTTTTGTCTATGGCGAGGACCAAGCTAATGCCAGCCACTTTTCTTTCAAGTCCCCAGAGATTCAGCAACCTTCTTTTGTCTTTGGCTGAATTCCCAGACAGCTTTTAGGCTTCATGTTTTCCATTTATAACTGTGGAAGAAGAAATATACCCTTTATACTACATTAAAGTTAGGACCTTAAAAGATGCAGGGTGACCCCTGCATGCTGTGACAAACGAATCAGCATCCATTGTAACCCAGTATATAGTACAGTTTGAATTTACATTAAAGGAAAAAGCAGTGAGACATATTTCTAGTGGAAGAAGTGTACATTTGACATTTATTCTATAAGGAGAAAATAATGAAAGGATCTGATGAATTATGAATTTTTTTGTGTATACAGCACAATGTTTGTGTTGTAGTTACTCTTTTACCTTCTAGTAATTACAATTTTTCTTCTTCTCTTGGCTGAAATCTAGCTTGCATAATTGCACAGAGACAAACATCCTATTATGTGTAGAAAGAAAGATTTCAATCGTTAAAAAGACAGATCACATGCCACTGAGCAACCAGTGAGGTGTTGGAAAGGAACAATTACATATATATTGTGGATATGATCCAAAATTAATGAAGAACTCTGATATATATTTAGAAATGCATTCCCCAAGGAAATAAAATTGTTTCTTCAAAGACAAAAATGTGAAGGCTAAAATAGCTCTAGTCAGTTTCCTCAGCCTAATATGGTCTCCCCTTATACAGCACAAATCGTACGTCATTTGCCAATTGTTACACAATCTAATTAGTGAGAAGAAATTGCAAAACAAACCAGGAGTTATGAAGGCAAGTTATTACCACAGTGAAATATTGATCCCAAAACAGGGAAGATATGATATTGATATAACAATACCAGTCTATTATCTTGGCAATTTCAAATCTTTTCATCTAATGCATAAAAGATGTTTTTAAGCTTATTAACCAACACTTATATTTCCCTGCAAATGAGAAATCCTTTTAATTAACCACCATATCAGTATTAGTCTTCTGGTCAGCTGTCTCTGGTACAACACTCTGAGTCTTTGTGGTGATTGGCTTTGGACTTGGGTATCTATGTCCTTGGTTGTCCGGAACCAGATTATTAGCCACTCAGTTTGATTTGCTCTTTTACATTAATAAACTTTGATTTTAGAACAATTTTACATTCACAGTTAAATGAGCAGATAGCATAGAAAAGTCCTATATGCTACTGCTCTCCCACAGGCATGAAAGATACAGCGTTATCCATGGCTCACATTAGTGTTTAATTGAATCATGCTGAGCAGTCATTGTAGCAGCATAGTCTTTCATTTTACACAGATTCATTCCTTTACAGAAACATTTTTATTTCTAAAATTATATAGTTTGTATCTTATAAACAATTTATATAAGGATTAATTATCACATATATATGTGTATATGTGTATATATGTGTGTATGTGTATATCTGTATATATGTGTATATATACACATACATACATACACATATATGTAATGTCTCGCACCCAATAACATCTTAATACATAATTACCATGAGAACTATAGAGTGTCTTTTGGTGAAGGGATTAACTACAAAGTACCTAAGACTTTTATTCAAAAGTCTTAAACATACTTAGTCTTGAATTGTAAGTTTCCACAGTAAGTCCAGAAACTGAGTTATTCTCATAGATTCTCCCAAGCCTCTCAAATGCAAGAGTTTGACCAGAATAAACAAATTCCAGGACAATGGTTCGTAATTTTACAAAACATCTAGGAGACAAATAAATCAATGTAGAGACAAGTGAATCAATAATGAAGTCAAATAAAACCTGTTGGGGCACCCACAATTATTAGGGTTGAAATAATAAAACCGCAATAATAATAGTGTTAATAATAAAATTTAAAGTAATGAGAAATGGTTGACTGGCAAATTTGATTCCACAGAAGTAGCTCTTTCACAAATACCTGATCATTTGTGTAGACAATATCTTAGAAAACTTGAAAGAATTGGGAAGAGAAAATAAATAATCCTAATTGCGCAGGTGCAAACGTGGCTGCCCTTCCAAGCACTGTTACTGGCAGGAAAAGAACAGTTATCAGTTAAAAAGTTTTCACAGCCATAAGTGGAAAAGAAATCATAGAGTTTTATAAAACTTAAACTTACATCATGGCATGTCCAGTGTGTCCTTAAAAATACAAGTTCTGTGTTATATAAGGTGTTGTTTTGTCAGTACTTTGCAAATTTTCTTTTTAATTTTGTTTTGAATTCCATTCGTTAATGTAAAAGCATTAGAATTATATGTACTGCGTGAGTGTGTATGTATGTTTGTGTGTGTCTATGAGTATGAATGTGTATGTGTGTGTGTGTTGTGTCTATGAGTATGAATGTGTGTGTGTGAATATTTGTCTGTGTGTGTGAGTGTGTGTGTGTATGTGTGTGTGTGGTGTGTATGAGTTTGTGTGAACATGAGTACTGCTGCTGTGGAGTCCGAGGCTTTGGATTTTTTTAGTTCTGCCATTAAAAGTAGCTGTCAGCTGCTGGATGTTGGTGCTGGGAACTGAACCCCAGTTCTCTGAAAGAGCAGGATCAGATCCTAACTGCTAAGACATCTTTGCAGCTCCAAACTTTCTTATGTGTAGTTGTCACAGTTAAATCATACAAATATTTTGAAGTAATGGTTTACACTGTTGTAGTAAATATTTAAAATCAGCCTCTGGCTCAGGCCGACTAAGTTGCAGCAGCTCTGCCTAGTCCAGCCACCATGTTTCTCAGCCTGAGGCCAAGTGCACGCTGCAGCTAGAACTGGCCGCCAGAAACACCAGCTCTGCCACCCACTAGATGCTAGTGTGTGAGATGGCTCTGCCAATCTTCCACTCTGTCTCCGCAAGGCAGGGCATTGCCCAGACCATTCTGCCATCCATGCGGTGAATGAGACTCTAATTCTGATAGATTAATCAAAGGCTTTATATGTTGATAATGATTAATAACAAGATGCGCATACAAAGAGCATTGTATCCCAATTAGCTAATCTAATTATAAGTTTATAAGTTGTTCCCACGAGTGCTCTCCATACCTGTGTGGTTCTCCATCCTCCTACATCTCTGCCTTCTCTTCCTCTCCTAACTCCGCCTCTTCCTTTTCCTCTTCCTCTCCTAACTCCTCCCACTTTAGCTCCTCCTACATTACACACTATATTTTCTGTTTTATAGATTAAAAACATTTGTTTTGTAAAAGATATATGACTAGATACAGATATACTAGAACTGAGATGGATATCTATATTAAATAAGGACAGCTGTATTGTGTTGTTCATTCGGTGTTCTGAGCTTGGCATGAAATAGAAAGCATTCATAAACTATCAATCTGAATGTTATTGAAATAGTTATAAAATTGTAATGTAAACTCAATGTTGTCTTATATATCTGATATCTACAATATATAGATAGGTGATACATGTAGATATCTATAGATATATGGATAAATACATATATAGTTCTGTTATATATATATATATATATATATATATATATATATATATCTGAAAGTTGTGCATAGATCTAAATTTTATTACCAATATAATATAAAATAATGGAATGTCAGAAAGCTTTTATAAAATAAGCAAGAAGTTTAAACAATACATTCTTCATGAGTAGATCTTTCATGGTATATATTATATAAATACCTGTCTGAAGCAAATGGCAGATAAAATTATATATATATAATATATATATAAATATATATAAAAATTAGGAATCTATAGGAATATTATGAACAATAAAAGTCACATGATATTTGGATATTTATCCTCAATTGGAATATAGAATCTTTGAAGTTATTATAACTAAATAACTCAAATTTAAAGCAATAGAGCCTCTCGATTCTTAGGCTAGTTTCAAAGGTATAATACTAAGAAATCAGTTCCAAATTTCCATAATAAAGACGGTGCCCCATCCTGTCCTTCCCTTGCAGAAGTCCATATGGTCTGTTACTTTCATCCCATGGCTTCAAATTTTAATCACACATTTACTTTCTGGAAGCTCACAAGTGGTTATTTTGCAAATGAGACTGGATATTTTGGTTCTGTTTGTAAAACACGAAGCTGACTCTTGGTAATCTCCATGGCTGTTGTTTGGGCTGGACATCTGTGGTGTGCTGGGCACTCAATCATTTTCAATTAAATGTTCCAGTGTCTTGTAAAAGTCCCATCAGAGTCTGCAGCACCATGGTTATAGATCCACAGAGAATATGCACTTCTTGAACGTTTTCCAGGAAGCCAGTTTTCTTACAAAAAAAAAAAAAAAAAGCCAATTATTTTGGAGGATTATGTAAATGTTTAGCTGGAAATCAAACTCAAAATGACTCAATATTTAAGACACAATCCTGGAAAAGCTACCATTACATTTATGGATGAGACTTGCAAAAAAGATTCCTTTTGCCTCATATATTTAAAATATCTGTCATGTGTGAATACACTGAGACATAAGATTACATAATTTTTAATCTTTACCCAGATATTGCTATAGATATTTTTTGTGTTAAAAAATCATCATGAGTAATTTTAGGAAGATTATCAGAAACAGAAATTACTCAAATTCTTACCCCTATTAATATGTTAAAGACAATAGGAATCTTTGAAAGAGTTCACTAAAGGGTAAGCTAGATTGTTCTTTTAAAAGTTCTACTCAATAATATTTCTTTTTTCACAGCCTTTGCTTCTTTAGTATGTATTGTACATTTGTAAATAATAATCCTCACATACTTGCCAGTATAATTTACAAGTTTATTATTTACCACCTGTTACACTGACTGTTAAATATTTTTGACTATCACCTCTGCATAAATATATGGAAGAAAAAATATATAAACATAATTAATTCAAAATCTTTATAGAGGTTAGGTGTATTAGCCAATGACAGAAGAGAAATGTTGTACTTATGGTACCTTCTCCAAAATAGACAATATAATTGATCACAAAACAATCCTCAACAGATATAAAAAGATTGAAATAATACCTTGCATCCTATCAGATCACCACAGACTAAGGCTGGTCTTTAATAATGACAAAACCAATGAAAAACCCACATGCATGTGGAAACTGAACAATGCTCTACTCAATGATGACTTAGTCAAGGAAGAAATAAAAAAGAAATTAAAGACTTCTTAGAATTTTAACGAAAATGGGGAAACATAATACAGAACTTGTAGGACTTCATGAAAGCAGTGCTAAGAGAAAAACTCATAGCTCTAAGTGCCCACAAAAAGAAATTGGAGAGAACGCACATTAACAACTTGACAGCACACCTGAAGCTCTAGAACAAAAAGAAGCAAATACACACAACAGGAGTAGATAGCAGGAAAATAATCAAACTCAGCGCTGAAATCAACCAAGTAGAAACAGAAAGAACTATACAAAATATCAACAAAACCAGGAGCTGGTTTCTTGAGAAAATCAACAAGATAGATAAACCCTTACCAGATTAATCAGAGGGCACAGAGACAGTATCCAAATTAATAAAATCTGATCTGAAAAGGGAGACATAACAACAGAAACTGAGGAAATTCAAAAAATCATCAGATCCTACTACAAGGCCTATACTCAACAAAACTGGAAAAATCTGGATGAAATGGACAATTTTCTAGACAGAAACAGGTACCAAAGTTAAATGAGGAGCAAAT